>BQNB010149014.1:4357-16225 GCA_026074375.1 Tanacetum coccineum | reverse complement strand
TCTCATAAGGGGTTAGGCGCAGTGTTGATGCAGAAAGAGAAAGTCATAGCTTATGCTTCCCGACAGCTCAAAATCTATGAGAAGAACTACACGACACATGATTTGGAATTGGGGGCTGTGGTGTTCGCTCTCAAGATATGGAGACATTACCTTTACGACACGTAGTGCGTTGTGTACACAGATCATAAGAGTTTGCAACATATTCTAGATCAGAAGGAGTTGAATATGAGGCAACGTAGGTGGTTAGAACTGTTAAGTGACTATGACTGCGAGTTACGCTACCACCCGGGAAAGAGAAATGTGGTGGCTGATGCGTTAAGGCAAAAGAGTAGACCTAAGCCACTGCGAGTTCGAGCCTTGGTTATGACAATCAGTTTGAAACTCCCTGCGCGGATCTTGAATGCTCAAGTTGAGGCGAGAAAGGAAGAGAATTACGGAACAGAAGATTTGCATGGCATGATTAAGAATCTAGAACCACGTGCAGATGGAATGTTGTGCTTGAAGAATAGAAGCTGGATACCACTGTTTGGTGACTTGAGAGCTTTGATTATGCACGAGTCGCATAAGTCAAAGTATTCGATCCACCCTGGATCGGACAAGATGTACCAAGATTTGAAAAAGCTATACTGGTGGCCTATCATGAAAGCAGAAATTACCACAGATGTGAGAAAGTGTATGACTTGCGCAAAGGTTAAAGCGGAATACCAGAAACCATCCGGTCTATTGCTCATTTTCTGCCAGCAAAAGAGAATGACTCAATGGAGAAACTGACCAGGCAATACTTGAAAAAAGTGGTGTCGAGACATGGAGTGCCTGTTTCGATCATCTCTGATCACGATGGTAGGTTCGTGTCCCAATTCTAGCAATCTCTTCAAGAAGCTTTTGGAACTCAGTTAGATATAAGTATAACATATCACCCCGAAACAGATGGTCAAAGTGAGAGGACTATCCAAACATTGGAAGACATGCTCCGAGCATGTGTGATAGATTTCGGGAAGGGATGGGACAGACATTTACCCTTAATAGAATTCTCCTACAACAACAGCTATCATACAAGTATTAAGGCTGCACCTTTTGAGGCGTTGTATGGTCGCAAATGCCGGTCACCTGTCTGTTGGGCTGAGGTGGGAGACGCTCAGCTTACTGGACCAGAAATTGTTCGTGAGACAACAGAGAAGATTATCCAAATCAAGCATCGTCTACAAGCTTCACGTGATCGACAAAAGTGCTACGCTGATAAGAGACGTAAGCCATTAGAGTTTCAGGTTGGGGATAAGGTTATGTTGAAAGTATCGCCCTGGAAAGGTGTAATACGTTTCGGCAAACGGGGAAAGCTGAACCCTCGTTATATTGGACCTTTTAAAATTCTCGCCAAGGTGGGAACGGTTGCATATCGACTAGAATTACCAGAGAAACTAAGCCGTGTTCATAGTACCTTTCACGTCTCGAACCTTAAGAAGTGCTTATCCGATGAACCGCTCGCGATTCCATTGGACGAAATCCACATTGATGAAAAGCTCCTCAATTTCTATTGAGACCGGTTGAGATTATGGACGCGAAGTTTAAGCGTTATGAAGCAAAGTTCGCATTCCAACATAACAGGTCCATTGAATTCTTAGAAGAGGTCACGAGTATACCTGGGAAACGCGGGAAGACCAAATGCTAGAAGATAGTACCCTTAATCTGTTCGGATAAACCTGTATCCGAATCTCAAGCCTCGTTCGTGCTTTGAGGACACAGCTCTTCTAACGGGGGAAAGTATGTCCACACCCCGTAAATTCTAGATTAGTATTTCGACACATTCAGTAATCTACTTTAACATTTTATTCGTTACGTTTAAATCCTAAACAGTTTTACCGAAGAGCTCTAAACTACGTAAAAACTGAGAGAAACAATAATCGGACGCGTTCCGGCAATGGTTTATAAATTTTATTTGAGCTTAATATATGTTTATATTAGCTTTCCTCGATGTGTTTCGTGATTTTTAATTACTTCCGATGTTAATTTTAGGGTTTTATCTCTTAAATTGCGTTTTTCGCGTTTTTGACCAAAAAGAACCCTGAAAACTCGAAATTTTTTCGTGTAAACTCAAGTTATCATTTTTCTCGTGTCATACTACTAAAAATTCGTTCACCCTGTTCCTAGCACTAATGTGGCGCCCTTCTTCATTCTCCTTCATTTCTCTAAACCACAACAACATGTATACTTGAACTCTAAATTAAAGATTTGGCATATTTTTTTGAAACATGCACCCATGTGTGCATATACAATGTGGGTGAAAATGACCACTATGAAGAGTGTCTACTATAACTTGTGTAACTTCTCATACAACACTTGATTTTGTGTTAACTTACACAATTCTTACACATTTGACTAGTAACTTTGAACCATATCCATCTTGAGTGAACTTTGGCTAGAAAAACTTGAACCATAATGGTCCTTGTGCCTAGTTCGGCCGAGCAAAGGGTGACACACACCTTTGGTGTAATAGTGTTAGGGTTTACAAAACCTTGAAGCTACGAATATCAAAGATGTTCATCTAACATTATGCCCTAGGACCTCCTTTTACACACCAAGGAGTCCTACAAGGCTTACAATACTTTCCTAACTTATCAAGATCTTTTCTATAAACAAGCGTAATCTTTTAAACAAACAAGTTATACATATCTTATTTACAAATAATTAATACTTATCTTCGTAAGTATTCTTGTTCTCCAATCAATATTTGATCTCATCTCTGTCAGCATATTCCTTCCAGCAGTAGTAATCTCTCAGCAGTTGTAACTGAGCACAAGCAGCATTAACTACTTAAAAATTTATTCTAGCAGTACTATCATATAGTAGCAGTACTAACTTTTGTACTAGAAGTAGTACGACTTATTAATATCAGTCTTCATCTCTGAGTAGTCTTAACTTCTACTAGCAGCAGTAACTTTATACTAACAGTACTAATTATACTAACAGTAGTAACTAGCAGTAGTAACTTTTATACTACCAGTACTAACTACTTAGCATAATTTTCATTAGTATTACCAGCAGCCCTAAGTTATGCTTGACAGCACTAATATATACCTGACCAGTAGTAACTCTAAGAATCATCTTGAAGTCTTTTAAACCCAACATTTCAACAATGTCGTTCTGTTGCGGAGTCCTTGGAACTAATTTTTTGTGAAAAATGCCGACACTTTCATAATATTAAGTCAGAACTTGATTAACAAATTCTGTGTCATTATCGGTACGAATGTATCTGACATTTTTGTTGAGACCGACTTGTATTTGTTTCAGAAATTTGATGATGAACTATGGAGTTTCATCTTTTGATCTTAAAAACTTGACCCAAGTAAACCAAGAATAGTCATCAATGATGACTAAAATATATTTCTATGGATCGTTTGATATACTCTTTAAACACGAATGTTTGGCGGTCGGATTGGAGTTCGAGAAAAATGTTAAAAATAAAAACCGCACTTAATAAAAATAATAGTTGCTGGCAGATTCGAAAAAGGGCATTTTCATCATTTTCTGGTCCGTTTCGGCCTTCGGCCAAAACATGAGTTGTTCGGAAGGTTGTTTTACTTTGCTGCGAGGATAACTAAGTTTAAAAATGCTTAATGACGGGTCAAAACTTAAAGGAAAAATTCTGCATTATTTTAAAAAGAAGTTAGTTTTCTGTAGAAACTTGTAGAGGTATTTTGGTCATTTTCTGTTGGGTGTCGGGTCTCGGCTAAAACTAAAGAGTTGTCGAACGTTTGTTTTACATCAAATTGCTTTAGAGTCCGAGTCGTGAAAATATGATTTAGCGGGTCATTTTGGACGGGTTAGATTTAAGGAAATATATATAATAAAAAGTCAAACTTGGCGAAATTCTTATAAGGGTCAATTAACGTCATGTAAAATAGTTAGGCGTAAAATATCTTAACCAAAACTAAAATTGCAACTAATAGGATAGTATTTCACTTTCGTTCGCATCTAGATGTCTTAATCTTTATAATGGGTCAAAATGGGTAATTTTCATTAAAATTAAATATTATTCGGAATGGGTTAAAATGGAGTTAAACATAAGGCGGATCATTTTAGTGGGTATAACTAAGTAAGTTTGGTGCACTCATGGATTCTACGATATAAAATTTCATATATGTCGGAATATATATATTTTACATACTTATGCATTATATGCATTTTTCTTATAAATATATTCTTATACGCGCACCATTATTATAGGTCGCGGGTGAGACATTGTGGCCGTTCTCTCCTTGTTAAATTTCCCGTTCGGTTCTTTCATGCTCTCGGTGTGTTCTTCAGCCCCACCTTTTTCTCCTTTTATTGGTTTTCATTAACTGTTTTCGGGGTGAGAATAGCATGCTGTTTTACTAAGTATAACTTATTGATTTCTACTACTTAAGCGTTACGTGCTAAATCTTTACAAAAGCTTATACTGCTTACTACATGATTTCTAAAAACACTTGTGTTACATGGTTGTTTTCTCATGAATTTACTAAAGCTTGATTTGCTAACTACATTATTTGAGATCATTGAATACCTATATATGAAACCATGAGTTTTGAACACATTATTTGTTTTAAATAGGTCACAAGTGTTTTTTAATTGTATGTTATTCCTGATCATATTATTGCCTAAGTACCCTTTGCCATTAAGTCCCATTTTTATCATGAACCGTTAGTTACTAGTATAGTAATGTGTGTTGTGGATAGATCTATCGGGATTGACCATCCTCGTTTGGGCTGTGGTTTCTAGATAACCATTGTCGCATTTTACATTTGAAGAAAATTCGTAGGATGTTTGGCAGCATCTGTATCTGTTTTGGGGCACAAACCTAGATTTTCTGGTTTGGATCGTAATGCATGTTAAGGTTCGGTGTCATGAGCTTAGCGCAATATTATATATTTCATTTAGACTTGGTGAATTAATGTTTCTCCTGTCTACATTACTTAAGTCTTGTGGTCTACTACTGAACGTTTCTTGATTTATTGAATCACTACTTGGATTTCAGAAATAATACTTTTAAATGTTGTAACGCTACTTTTCTTACTGAAACATTATTTGAGTTATTTCAATACTGCTTTTACTTAAACCTATGAATTCACCAACATTATTGTTGACGTTTTTGCATGTATTTTCTCAGATTATTATATTGCTAGCTGAACATTGGGAGCATTCGAGTCGCGCGGGTACAAATATTTTTTTGAAGGCTTTATAATTTCAGTACCATTCAATAAACGTTTTGACAATGTTTTCTAATACATTATAAATGGGACCTGTTGTAACTCTGATATTTTATAAAATTTATCGAATGGTTGGCTTTTAAAAACGTCTCACTTAGAGTCGTTTTATGTAACTTATACTTTATGCTATGAAGTAGCACCCCAAGTGGTATTCCGATGCGTTGTTGATTTTTGGGGGTGTTACAATCTCGGCTTCTTTGGAATGTTTTTTTTGTCGTTTCGAGGTTATCTCACGAATCTACCTCTTCTCTTGAAGAACTTCTTGAAGTCTCTAACCGCCATGGCGTATTCTTCGTCTTCACTTTCGAAAGTCGAACACTCCTCATCACTACATTCTTTCTTAGCTTTTAAAGCAAGAGATTTTCTTTCTCTTTTAGCTTTGACTATTTGAGAATCTTTCTTGATGATCATCTCGTGAACTTTGAGATTCCCGATGAGTTCATCAAGCGACAGTGATGTTAAGTCTTTCGACTCTTCAATCGCCGTGACCTTTGCTCTCCATTTAGGATGTAGAGCCCTAAGAAACTTCCTAACATAATGCTTGCTAGAATAACCTTCATCAAGAGCTTTTAGAGTAGTAATAATAGTATTAAATCTAGCAAAAGCACTGTCTATAGATTCCTCTTCAGAAATGACGAATTGTTCATATTGTTGTACCAAAAGGTCGACCTTGTTATCTTTGACTTGGTTATTACCTTGATGGTTGATTAACAAAGTTTTCCAAATTTCTTTTGCCGTATTACACATGAAAATTCTTTCATATTCTTTTCTTGGCAAAGCATTGTAAATAACCATTTTGGCTTCGTTATTATCACTTTGTTTTTCAAAAGGGATAATCTCATCTAATTTGGTTTCCGGATTTTGTTGAATAGGTTGAAAATCACCGTTAGTAATAACATGCCAAAGATCAAGATCTTTTGATTTAACATATGTTTCAAATCTATTTTTCTAATAAATAAAACTATCACTTTCAAAGAGTGGTGGTCTTTGCATGGATTACCCTTCTAGATATTTGTCAGAATCCATAGATCGATCCTAGCTTTAAAATACAGTATATTTTAAAAATCTTGAGTGACCTCGGCTTCTGATACCAATTGTGGAAACTAGAGGAGGGTTGAATAGTTTACAGGTTAATTATCATTTTAAAATTTTACTTCTAAAATTGTTAGATTCGATTATATGTTCAACCAATTCAACAATATGAACCAATCACGATAACTTTCTAATTGTAATATCTACACAAGCAATATAAAGAGATAAAGGCGATCAAACCAAGACACCAATTTTTATAGTGGTTCGGCTACGAAGCTTTCTTTCGCCCTAATCCACTCAGAATTCCCATAACCACTCGAGATTTCACATGTTCAACAAGTCCCTTCAGCTGAGAAAACCGTTTACACAACGTCGCGTACATATTTTTCGACACTAAGCTAAGGTTCGATCCATAATCTTAGCTAGAACCAATCTACCACTTCACAATAATACTCAACCACAAGATCTACACGACAGGTTTACACACAATTCCCAGATTTACAAAATTACACAAGATAATCAAAACAAGTTTTTTGAATCTTAAAAAAAGAGAGAAATCACTAATCCTATAACACTTCGTTTTTTGGCGAATACGAGTGTTACTTTTCTCTTGGCACTTGGAAAGAAAGAAGAAGATAGAAGATGAGATTTTGATCCACTTGAAATAAGATTAACTATGTTAGATCAAGATTATTTATGAGTAGAAGAAGTTAGAGAAGAAAGAAGAACTGAAAAAATCATTCAAAGAATCTTTTTTCTGCCTAAAATAATATATTTATAGCCAGGAATTTCCAACTGTCAGGCTGGTGGCGGTCTCGACGGTCCCCGGAAATATCTGGGCCGCCTAACCCACTTATGGGCCCACCTAGACTGACGCTCTGATTTGTCCTTTTGTCGGGGAAGGTTTTTTCCTCGTGAGTTTATTTCTTTTAGGGAAAATTTGAATTTCAAATTTTATGTTTTTAAATAAAATATTATTTTTATTTAACAAAACTATTTTATGTAATTATGTAAAAATATAGTTTTGTAGAAAAGTGATGGATTAAGAAGAAAAAATATTTTCTTGATCACTAATTAAGTTTAATGATTTGTTTATTCATACCTTAAGTGATATATGTCGAAATGGAAGTTTACGATTAATAACATGTAAACGTTTATTTTTATTGTGAATGTTTTTACATTTTGTCCTCTTCAAAACGTAGAGAAGTCGAAAAATATAAATAACGTTTTTAAGCATTATTTGTATTAACAACTTCGTTAAAACTAACGGTGATATGACATGTGACAGTTATATGACTGAGTCAGTTAAAGATAGGTATCTAAAAGGCCTGCTATTGCATCATTAAGACCTCGCAAAGGCACGAGGCGTGACCTTCACGCTACGCAATAGACCAAGCGTAGGCTTAAGGCGTGACGTGAGATGAGAAGTAAAAAAATGTGATAAAGCGCGATAAGACATGATGCGTGGAGGCTTTTTTGAATTCAATTTCGATAAAATTTATTTTTTTATAGAAATGAAAAAGATTACATACAAAGATAGTTTCTTGTCTTAATTGCTTATGTATGACACTTTTGTGAACTAAATATATTTGAAATATGATATAAATTTATAAATATTTTTATATTTTGTGTTGCTTTAAGTCACGCCTTAAAAAGCGTCACGACTCGCCATGACTCCTAAGGCGTGATACTTGGCCATGCCGCTACGCCACACCTTACGATATTTATAACCTTGGTTAAACCTAAAGTAGTATATGAACCAAATGACCATATATGAGGTTTTACAAAGTATTTTTATGGTAATAAGGCTTGAGGGAGTAGGCTTAAACTCACTATGTGAGTTGTCCTTTCATGCGCGAATTACCAAAAACAAGGACCAAACTCACGAGTGGGGTGATGTGTAAATGTCATGGAATGGTGACCTGCTCACCTAGCATGAGTGTCTTTATTTATGGGCCTATTTTGTATGTTTACCATTGAAGTGTATTAAAAAAAATTACACTACCCTTATTTTTCAATTATAAATACCTATAAATTTCACCATTTTTATACACATCTTCTCATACATATATTTCATTCCTCATTATTGAAATGGATTCAGATACGTTTATGTTCACAGACTCAGAAAAAGAATGCAACATCTCGTATTTTCAATCAACATTAAATCACGAATCCGTTCCTATTTCCACCTTGAATAAATTCTGTTGACGGGTTAGCCGATTTGTGAAAATCGTCGTTTCCGGCTATTCGCGAGTCTGCTTTATAAATATTTATCAGTTAAGTGTTTTAAGAAATTAAATTTTTTATATTTTCGCTCCGGAAAGTCAATTTATTGTTATTTTAGTATTTTATGATTTTTCCCGCGTTTTGCCGAAACCGTGTCAAAAATAGTACTTTAACACTTTTTAATATTTTAACTTAGTGTTTTAAATCAAATATTGCAGTATAAATGTTTTAGAAAAATAAAACAATAAAGATATAAAATAAACATAACATATAAACCAACACCCTTTATTCAATTGATGTCTCCTTTACAGACATAAAAAAACCAAACGACCGTCCATTATGTTTAACAACTCCAACTAAAACCTCAAAACTAAACACCCCTTTATTTTATTTATTATTTAATTAAAGTAAAGATGGCAATTTTTTATTTCCCTATATAAGTAGGTATTAACACACTCAAACATTACAAAAACACACATAGTTTTATAACAAATAATAACCAAAAACGTCACTTGCCTACCTCTCCTCTCTGCTTATTCGAACGAACATCAACGCCATCAAGAATCATCACGAAAGATTTTCCAATCATTCCTATATCATACCCACATTAATCCCTATTAATCATTACTAGTAAAAACAACATGCAAGTCTTTTATTAAGTTTTTTTATTTTTGAAGATTAAACTGATTTTGGGTATAATTGAAGCATCAAGGGTTTGAATGCAAGTGATTTTACAAGATTGTGGGTTATAAAAAGTTAGGATTTTGATAAAAGGGTATTGTGTTGGTTTCGGCTCAAATGGAAAACCCAAAGGAGTTTGTGTGTCTTTGGTTTCTTGCAATTTATTGTGTTTATAAGTATTTTCTAAACCCCATTTATATTGATTAATTTTATTATGTACATGTGTTTATTTTATACTTAGAAACAGGATCATTGTGGGGGGGTGGGGGTGGGGGGTGGTGGGGGGTGTTTTGGGTGTTGTTTTTGAGGGTTGTGGTATTGGTGTTTAAAAAATTTAAGTGTGGGGGTATAAATAATTAGGTTTTTTTATATAGTTAATATCTGCGAATAGTTAACCTCCAATAATAATAATCCTTTACAAACGGACAAGGCAGTCAAGTTCAGCACTCCTATGGTAATATGGTTCTGCATGTTGTGTATTGAGGTTGGATTATTTATTGGAGATGTTAGTGGACGCAGATAGGTTAGCTAGGTGTATTTAAAGCTTGGTGGGTGCGAAAAATAGCGTTTGGCGGAGTTTTTAAGTGTCACTTCTACTGCAGAAAGTTTGCGTGTCGATTTCGGTTGGGTGAAAAAATTCAAATCTGATTTTGGGTTTAAGATTATGATAGTGTTCGTCAATATGTACGTTTCGATATATGGCACCTCTCATAACTCTCAAAAACGAAGTTTTTATGGTCAAAATAAGTCTAGAAAATGTTTTGCTAAATTTCTGCACTATTTTGATAATATTAGTTTACAGTCAGATTTGAAAAAGGGCATTTTCGTCATTTTCTGTCAAATTTTGAGTCTCGAGTAAAACTAAAAAGTTGTTTAAAATGCTGTTTTAACCATTACGAGATAACCAAGGCGAAAACGTGGTGTTTAACGCGTTAAAAAAGCTTATGATTAATACTACATTTTAGATTAGAAAAAATAAAGTATCTGCAAAACTTGAGGGTATTTTGGGTCAATATCGTTGGTTTTCGGTCTCGCTAAAACTAAAAATTTCCGAAACTCTTTTACATCAAAAAATGCTTATAGTGCGAGTCTAAAAACTTAATCTATACGTGTTCGTATTTGGACGGTTAGACTTAAGAACATTTAAATTAAAAGTCATCAGCGAAATTTTAAGATTAAATCAATTAGTATTTAAGCAAATGATTAGCGTAAAATGATATTAACTAAAACTAATTTGCACCTAATAAGGGAGTCTTTCACTTTCTCGCAATCTAATGTCTTAATCTTTATAATGTGTCAAAATGGGTAATTTTCATTAAAACTACATATTAGTCGGAATGGGTTAAAATGAAGTTAAACAAAAGACGGGTCATTTTAGTGGGTATAAATAAGTATGTTTGGCGCAGTCATGGATTCTACGATATAAGATTTAATATATGTCGGAATATATATATTTTAATACTTATGGCATTTTTAAGCAATTTCTTATAAATATATCTTATACGCGCACATTATAGAGGTCGCGGTTAGACGTGTCGCCGTTCTCCCTTGTTAAATTTTTTCGTTCGATACATCATTGCTTCTCGTGAGTTCATAGACCCACCTTTTCTCTTATTATGGTTTTTCATAAACTTTTTCGGTGAGAATACATGCCGTGTTTACCAGTAAACTCATTGATTTCTACTACAAAGCTTTACATGACTAATTATACTAAAACTTTTATATTGCTTACTACATGATTTCTAAAAACATGCGCGTTACATGGTTGTTTTCTCATGAATTTACTAAAGCTTGATTTGCTGCTACATGATTTGAGATCATTGAATACCTATATATGAAACCGTGAGTTTTGAACACATTAATTGTTTTAAATAGGACACAAGTGTTTTTCAATTGTATGTTATTCCAGATCATATTATTGCCTAAGTACCCTTTGCCATTAAGTCCCCTTTTTATCATGAACCGTTAGTTACTAGTATAGTAAACGCGAGTGTTGTAGATAGATCTATCGGGATTGACCATCCCCGTATGGGCTGTGGTTTCTAGATAACCGTTGACGCATTTTACATTTGAAGAAAATTTGTAGGATGTTTGGCAGCATCTGTATCTGTTTTGGGCACAAACCTGGGTTACTGGTTTGGATCGTAATGCATGTTAAGGTTCGGTGTCATGAGCTTAGCGCAATAATATATATTTCTTTTAGACTAGGTGAATTTGTTTCTCTTGTCTACATTACTTAAGTCTTGTGGTCCACTACTGAACGTTTCTTGATTTATTGAATCACTACTTAGATTTCGAAAATAATACTTTTAAATATTGTAACGCTACTTTTCTTACTGAAACATTATTTGAGTTATTTCAATACTGCTTTTACTTAAACCTATGAATTCACCAACATTATTTTTGACGTTTTTGCATGTATTTTCTCAGGTTATTATATTGCTAGTTGAACATTGGGAGCATTCGAGTCGCGCGGATATAAATATTTTTGAAGGCTTTATAATTTGAGTACCATTCGACAAATGTTTTGAAAATGTTTTCTATTACATTTCAAATGGGACCTGTTGTAACTCTGATATTTTATAAAAAAATATTAAATGGTTGACTTTTTCAAAACGTCTCACTTAGAGTCGTTGTCTATAACTTGTACTATATGCTATGAAGTAGCACCCCAAGTGGTATTCCG
>BQNB010149013.1:0-16225 GCA_026074375.1 Tanacetum coccineum | reverse complement strand
GTCAAAACCGGACAAACACGGACACGGGAACGGAATAGAGAATACAAGAGCCGGGAGAATGCTATCAAAGGTCAACCAAAGTCAACCCTTGGTCAACCAAAGTCAAAAATACCAAATCAGACCCTCAAAGAAATCCAAATTGCAAAAATGGTCCCCTAAACCCTAACGGTGTTAACTCTTTTTATTATAAGAGTTAACACCCGTTAACTTTCTTATAACACTAAGCCCGAGCCCAAGACACACCCCGTGGCCCAAAACCTTTTGTTATAACCAAAAGCCCAAAACTATTTTTACCCGGGTCAACCAAAGTCAAACTTTCCCTTTTATAAAAGTAAAAACGCGGGAAGAACAGTTACCACTGTTCACTGTCTTCCCCGTTTTACCTCGGGTTCAAACCAAAGGGCAAATGAAAATTGACTACGTGGCTATGTAATTCAAGTGGGAAAGGACACCTTGGCAGCGTTATACATCACCAAACGCTCTCATTGGCCAATTCCCAAAAGAAAGGACACGCGTACAATGAAGAAAACACACCAAGGGATAGATTTCTGTACTAAAGAACGTACAAAAGAAGCACAAGAGGGTCAAATCACGAATTGCCACGCTGGCAATCCGTGTGCTCCAAAATTGATCCAACGGTGATAACAAGAGAGCTAATGATTAGAGATAATGGAAGGGGCAGGATTGAAGGGAGTGTCTAACAGACTCAGGGGCCTAGAAGCTTTTCCCAGGCAGTATAAATACAAGCAAGAGCTCCTCACTCACAAGAATCATAATCTAGGAGTAGCTTATAAAATAGCTTATTAAAATTAGTTTTGTAATTTTTTCATTTAAAATGTTTACCTTAATGTTTGCTTGAATGTAATTTCCTTTTCAGAATTGTACTCAACTTTTTCATTAATGGAATTCGTATTTGCTTTTCTTAAATTCACTTAAAACTTTGTTTAATAAGCTTTTAATGTTACATAAGCTCCTCTTAAGCTCTTTGAGTCTCTAAGCTCAAATTGAGCTATTAATAAGCTCTTAATAAACTTAAATCTTAAAATCAGCTTGATACCTTGGCTTATTGGATTTTGAGCTTTTTGGAAGATGAGCTTACCACGAAAGAGCTCATAAGGACTTTTACTGGCTTATTATTAATAAGTCAGAGCTTGTAGAAAGATCATTAGAGCCTTTGATACCTTTGTTTAGCTAAGGTTCCTTGTAAGTTCATTTACTCTTTTTGTCTTAATTTTCCTAGCTTAATTTTGCTTAAACTGCTTATAATGAGTCACCTAGACTTATTTTGTGCTTAAATTCTGTCTATTTGTAGCCACTATGTGACAAAACAAATTTCACTCATCGTACTCGTATATTCTGATGATCACTGAATAGACACCAAATCAACGCTGCGAGAGCGAGCAGATTTCCTATTAGACTCTATCATAACTCTCATACCTCGCGCTCAAGTGGCGATACCGACACAGCAGCGTACACGAGCGCGAATATTCTTCTCAAGGACACCACAATCTCGACTACGTCTAAAGAACACTTCACACAGCCATAGTTACACTAGGCCATTACGTACATGTACTTATTCTAACTATACATATATTACACAGAGTACATTCACTGTGAGCAGCGCGAACATATTGCGGATTACGGAGCAATACAGTTTAAGCTAGAGAAACAGATTCTGTGCTCTCTCTAATTAGCGCGCTTACTCTCTCATAATGGGAACTAGTCTCTCTACACACCGGACACACTCTAGATGAGCTCTCTAGTTAAGCAGCTCTGTTCGATCTACTATGAGCAACTACTGAGCGACACAACCTGACTCTAGAGTCCACTTGCACTGCTAAAGGCTTTGAAGATCTCACATGCCTCTCCAACGTGCATCTGATACACAAAGCTACTAGTAGTTAATCTAGCGCCACTGTATAGGCGATCTCAACATACACGATCAGCTACTCTAGGCGCTCACATATATCTATGTTTAGCATCCAGAAGACTCTCAGCTCATTCTCTGTACACAGCGAAGTCTCATAACACGAGTCAACCATGACGCTGAGTATCATTGAGCTCCTACATCAGATATCCGAGTTTCAAGTCTCAACGCCCACTTCCAGGGATAGTATCTTTTCTCGCGGACACACATTCGTATAACGCGGAGATGTGCACTTGCGATTCTCATCACACTATATGTAGAGAGAGAGATCCACGTCCCTCATAAACAGCCTATAGATAGCCTCAACAGTACGTTCGATGTGAGCTAACACAGTTCTGCATCAGAGCACAGAAATGAACACATCTCACACTAAGATAGAGGCACATTGCTGAGGAGTATCTAGCACATCTGATCTTCTATATTCACATGGTCTCAACAGATCAGCAGACTCACAGACCGATGAGTCGAATATCATATTCATCCAGCTCAAGACAATCTCAGGTAGACACAGATCTTCTTATCAGTATAACTTAACCGTACTCTGATCTACAATGATAGAATATTCAGTAAGACAATCAAGTAAACTATGACAAGGCTACATACTCAATGACAGACTCTCTAGAGACACATGTCGATTTCTCATCTAAAAAATAGAGTATTCCACACATATCATCGACAACTGAGTCATAGAGAATACACTGGCAGATACATCTCAGTTCCACTTATCTCTACATCACACTACTCTATACATCAACATCATTAGAGGCGAAGCCTATAGCACGAGAGCAGTAGCTTACAACACAGTCCTCTCGACTCATATCTCTCTGTCGCACACATTCTATATCTATACAGCGAGTTATCACACTGTTAGAGCTCTGATTCACACAGATCTCATCTCTCTGTTCTACAAAGTCGCTTAGCACATGCGTATCTCTACTCACACTGAGCCGTTCTCAGTCGTCAACTCTCAAAGCATAACCAACACTTATCGCCGTCACTACTCACAAATCACTCACGGCAAACCACACTCTTCACTGCAAGACGTCATGACATCTACAAAAGATCATCATCACATGATATTTCAGTTGAACGTCTCAGGGAGTCTCCAAATTATCACACACAGACAGCCCTAATTTCAGTCTTCTCTTCCTCTTTAATTCTCAGCGCTTACTTCACTCCACGCTCTCAACACCATTATACATACTATCACTCATCCGCTCCCTAAAAATAAGTCTTCTCTACACTTCCCTCCTCTTATAGGCGTATCATCTGCGGCTTTATAAGTATAGATGTAACACAAACTTCTACAGTACATGATATGCAGGTTCTCATGGTGCATAGGAAATCCACACAGGTGGATATCAATTTAACATGGGCATAAGGTTAATTTACATCGCAGTGCCAAGAAGCAGATCTATTTGGTCTACATCTTCAACAGAAGACGAATTATGTTGCTGCTGCTAGCTGCTGTACACAAGTAATCTGATTCAGAACCATTTGCCTGGATATGGATTTCATCCACTTCATAGAAAATAAAAAGAAAGAATACCAAGAACTCTTATAGACAACCAGAGCACATAAGCATTGTGAAGAACCCAGTCTTTCCAACAGAGGACCAAGCATATTGAGATTAAGGATCAACTTTATAGAGAGATGCCAATGAGAAGACCTTGATACATGGTTTTGTTATTTTGGTGTGGGGGAAGCATATTGAGATTAGGCATCACTTTATAAGAGATGCCAATGAGAAGAACTTGATTCAAGTGCTGAAGATTCACACCGATGAAAATGTAGCTGATTTACTGACCAAGGCATTTGATGGACCAAGATTTGAGTATCTGGTGGTTCATATTGGGATGGTGAATCCCTCCTTCGTGAATTGAGGGGAGGTATAAGCCTAAGGGGAGGCTTGTTGTTGTATCCTTGTATATTCTAACTTTCTTGCAGGTGGATATAGTGTTTTGTGGGATATTATTTTCTTGTGATTGCAGGTAGTCAATACTGCTGCTAGTTGTACATTCTTCCTGCTGTCAGGCTGGTTTCTGCTGGTAGTACTATGATTCTGCTGGTGGATTCATTTCTGCTGATAGGGTGTATGTTCCTGCTGTTTGCATGGTTTCTGCTGTTGGTTGACTCTTTCTGCTGGCTGAATACATTCATGCTGCTGAAGTTGTTTATGCTGTCAATGCATCTTTTTATGCTGTTGAACTGGTTTGTCCTGGTAGTATCATGTTTCTGTTGGCTGATTTATTTCTGCTGGTAGTAACTTGTTTCTGCTGTCTCAACTTAGTTTCTGCTGTGCTCAGTTTGATATTGCTGGTTGGTTGGTCTCTGCCACTAGTCACTTAGTTTCTGCTGGTCGTCTCCAATCCTGCTGGTGTAACAATGTATCTGCTGAATGCATAGTTTGTGCTGCTCATATGTTAATTCTGCTGCTTGACTTGTTTCTGCTGGTTTTAAGAGTGGTTTCTGATGGTTGACTTTATACCTGCTGGTCTTAAAAATGGAAGTTGCATAGTTTTCGTTTTAAATCTATATGAAATGGTGATTGGCGGTTACCACTTGCCTGAACAGGTGGCGTACAAGTTGCTTTTCACTTAATTATTTCAACTTCCGAGGTTAACATTTTACCAATCAAATTAAAAGGTTATCTTTTCATACATTGGGCAAAATTAACCTAATTAATCGCAAATCAACTTTCATCTTTCCCACACATACACCAAAATCATTTGCCTCTGTATACTCTGTATCTTCAACCTAAATTCAATCATCACCAATGGCGGCACTCAAGTACAAAGATGATCACAACAAAATCGCATATTTGGGAAGGGAAAGAGGCTGCGAGGACTTCACAGATATCCTCAGTTATTTGGACCAATCTCCGTTAAGGTACGCTTTGACTCATGCCCCTCCGGTCGTGTTTGACTCATTGGTCAAACAATTTTGGGCAACAGCTGTTGTTCGCCCAAATGCTGCTGGGTCTCATGACCTAGTCGCCACAATTGACGGCCGTGAGGTGGTCGTGACTGAGTCTCTCATTAGGACTCAGTTACAATTTGATGATGCCAATGGCATTTTTGACATGCCCAATAATGATATTCTTGAGGGTATGAGGGTTATTGGGTATCCGACGGATGGGACTCTTACTTTTCTTAAGAACCATTTATCTCCTCAATGGAGATTTCTGGTGCACACCATTATGCACTGTCTGAGTCCTAAGTCTGGAAGTTGGAATCAATTTCCGAGTTCCATTGCCACAGCCCTTATTTGTTTGTCGACTGGTAGGGTATATAATTTCTCTCGATTTATTTTAGAGGGGATGATTGGGAATCTTAAGGCTAAAAAGCATAAATTTTTAATGTACCCAAGGTTTTTACAAATGATTGTGGCATTAGAGACAGCTGACCGAACCCCTAGACCAACATTTGACTTTACTAGGAAAATGTTTGCCAATATGAAATTTAAATGGGAGGGTCAGCCAATACCTTTGACACCCCCATGCTTGCCATTGCTGCTGCTGGCGATGATGCTGCTGGTGGTGATGATGCTGCTAATGAGGACAATGCTGCTGTCAATGAAGCTGCTGGTAGTGCAGCTGAGGCACCCCTTGTACCTCACTCTCCTCCGGTTTCCCCTGTCCGGGAACCCACACCGGAGCAGCAGCCTGTCTCTGAGAGACCACCCTCTCCTTCACCTACCATTCCTGAGACAAATGGGTTGTTCCCTACCTCCCTGTCTCATCTTGTTAGCTGACTGGAGACCATGGCCTTATGTTTCTGTTCATTCTCCATTGGATCTTATACTGAGCCTGTGTCTCTCCTTACCCTCGACAGATCAGAAATTTATCTTGAGGAGCCCTTTGTGTTTGGCCCTGACCTATCGACCAGTTGGGTATGTGGACCATGATGTTATTGAACCAATTCTTTTGGCCCACAGACCATACCCCCATGGTTATGTTAACCCTTGTATTTGTGGAACCTATATCTTTGGTCCCCCAACCTAGGCCTGACAACTATCTTGGGCCGAGGACTGATAATGTCATTTCATTGGGAAGATGGACAACACTCATGGTGGATTCCATGAGTGAGTCACATGTTCAGCCCGATGATGCTCGCCTACACCAACAAAGCCGATTATGCTCGCTGGTAGGACAGAGGACCCTGCTCTTCTAATAGTTTATCTGTAAAGCTTGTCAGGTGTATAGGGACGTATTGACTCCTTGGAAATTCAAGCTGGGAAAGTCGAAGATCGATAATGGGGGTTGTTATTTTTGACTCTTTTTCCGGAGTCAAGAAGTTGGAGACAACGGGTTTAAAGCAGGTTGACGGGATACACGGTTGGTGGTTGATGCCTCAGCAGCGGAAGGGGATGTGGATGTTCAGGATGATATTGACCTCGATGGATTATCTCGTATGGCATCTACAGCTCTAGGTCATGCTCAACCTGCTGTCCCTTCTGAGGATTGTTGGAGGATGAGAAGAGGTAGGAGGTTCTCTAAGGCGGTAAGTGGTCTGCTTGTCGACGTGCCAGGAAGAGTTTTCCACTCAGCCTTTGAGCAGTTTCTAGCTACCTTTCTGCTGTTGTTCCTTCCTCTTACAGCTAGTACCTGATTGGTCCATATGTGCCTGCTGATAAGGGAAAGGCTCCTATGCCTGATTTGGATATACCTGCTGAGTTTCTTGCAGAAGATGCACAAGCCAGGCAACGCTTAGAAGAAGAACAGGCTAGTGAGCGGTTGGTTCAACGGTTACGGGCTGAGGATTTGGCTCAGGAAGACTTGCAAAATGTTTCTGAAGAGCGCGCAAAGGAATTAGACGATCCTCATAATGAGTACTTATGACAGAAACAGATCGGGTTGAACTTGATTTGAAGCAAGTTGGCTCTAATCCTGGCATTGCAAAAGGAGTTGTTGGGCGTGATGTCAAGGAGGGGGAACATTATTGAGCGCAAGACTATGTTAAGGAACGGAAGAAGCGAGCCCTTCGGCAGGATTTACAGTATCGAGCTCTTAAGGGTAAAGCCATTGATGAAAGCTAAGGTTAAACAGAGTATGATGCGCAACTTGGTTATACAATCAATGGTGTGAAGCTCATATTGGTACCATCACGATGAAAGACGTCAAGGCTATGAATACAATATTTGTTGGTTGAAGTAGTACGAGTTATATCTGTAGGCTCTAAAAAGATCGCTTGTTGGAGTGCTCAGTAAAACCTTTTTTGACCCTAGCTTGCCATTATGAGGCCTCCTTCTAAGAGAAAAAGGGATTTGAAAGGTGTTTCTTCAAAGCCAGCTAGTTTGTTCTTCTGCTGACACCTCATACTGCTGATGATCATGATTCTGCCTGGTGGAAACAAAAGTCGGTTTGATGATGGGTGCCTCTAGGGTGTCTATGGGTCTTAGCGGTTTGGTTTGTTTTATTGAGGTAGTGGTGTTGGTAGGGTAGTTATAATCCTGTGGTTCAAGCTACTCCAATGGCTGGCTTTGCTGCTTCCAATCCTGCTGGTGGTACATTTGATGCTACAGGTATTGACTCTACTATCACCACTACAGCAGCTATGGATTCTGATGGCCACACGTGAGATTGGGTTATTCACCCGTTTGTAGATTCTGATGTAGTTCTTCACAGTCAATGTATCTATGTTCACATACAATGATGTTTCTGTTTGAATCCTACAATTTACAGGGGGTATTCTTGATTTTTTTCTTGACAGTGATGAGGAAGAAAGGATTGGTATGTCACGAGTTGTTGCTGACCCTAACTCGGATGACGAAGTGTTTGCTGAGATTATCTTTCGGGGTAAGTCTATTTCTGGTGATGGGGTTGTGTTTGTGGACAAGCTTCCTGATGATGAGATTGTTGATCACGGGTTAAGTTGTTGAAATGAAACCGTTTCTGGTTCTGCTCGTCTCATCCTCTGGTCTCGTCGTTAATCATTTGGGGTGCGAAGTGATGACTTCTATGGATAAACTTGTTGAGGATTTTTTTAGTTCTGAGAGTGAGAGTGATGATGACATGGAAAATTATATTCCCCCGCTTTTCCATATGGTGCATTTAAAGATTGGGAAATTGTGAGTTGTCCGCTTAGTAACAATTATTATCATGTTTAATTCATCAGGGAGAAAACGCACGGCAAAAGTCCTTTACCTATTTGAAACAGTTTGTACTCATGTTTATCATGAGGATCTCATTCTTTGGCATCGATGGATGAATAGGTAGCTTTTCGGTTTTAAAACCAGAAGTATGATGTTGGTTTAGAATTGGAGGGTGTGAATATGTTGTGTCAGTCACTTCATTCTGATGATGCGGAAGACTTTTGGCGTACACAAGATGAATGGATTGTGAGTAGCTGGCAGTTGTATCCTAAGAGTTCTATTCATGTCCTGGATTTGACGAATGGGAAGACGGTGTTATGTTGTGGGACAAGGCTATCTATCCGGGCAACATGCTTGAACGTATGTTACGCAACTTCCGACCCACAGGCTTACAGTTCCCCCTCACTCATTGTCGGGATGTTGTTGTTGCTGGAATATCATTCAGACGGTCCAGACTGGCTTACGGCAAGCATATGAGTGTCTTGCATCTGCTCCTATGTAAGTTGTTTCTGAGTTACTGTTTGTAGTTACTTCAATAGTTTAGTTTATTTATTTAAAAAAAAAAAATAGCATTTAACATCCTTAGATTTAGATACATCCCTGTAATAGTATAGTGTTGTAAAGATATAGTGTTGCATAATTTTGGTGTTAGTGCTTGCACTGCACGACAAATGGTTTTCAGCTCACCATGGCTAACAGCCAAGAAAGAGTCTGGCTCACCTACTGCAAAAAGGCATTTTGGGTGTGTAACTCAAATCCGTTGATAGCTGTAAGGGTTTGCTAAAAATCCTATGGCCTTCACTCACCATGTTCTTGTAACAAAGAGTGGCTAGTCCAAGAGGGTACGGCTCTTGGTAAAGACCTTCTCAAATCCGTTGATGGTTGCCAGGTTACCAAAAACTGGATGGTATTCATTTTCCATGTTCCTGTTGGGATGAAAAATGACTAGTCCAAGAGGGTACGGCTCTTGGTAAAGACTTTATCAAATCCGTTGATAGTTGACAATTTACTAAAAATTGTATGGTTATCGACTCACCATATTACTCTGTGTATGAAGAGTTGGCTAGTCCTGAGCAAACGGCTACAGGTAAAGACATGTCAAATCCGTTGTATGGCTGTGACAGTTTGCCAAAAACTGTTAGGGTATTCCAATTCATCCTTGATTCATGTTCTGAGAAATTGGACTGGTTTTTGTTACACAGGTATCACTTGTTTGTTTTCACCAAGTATCAATAGCCCAAAGGTGGTAGCTACTTGGTAAAGGCTTATCAAATCTACTTATGTTGCTGCAAAGACTGGAAGCTGCTGTTCTTTGATGTTGCTACTTCATTTGATTCTGCTGTTCATCGAGTTCATGCTGTTTCATTTGAGGCTGCTGTTTTCAATGTTGCTGCTACGGTTTCTGATGCTGCTGGTTCACTTTGTATCTGCTGGTATTTGTTTCTGCTGCTTCTCAATCCTCTTGCTTCGAGAAGATCTATCTAGAAACTTGGAATTAACTATGTCAAAACCAAGTTTAGGGGAGGATTGTTAGGAATTATTGAAAAAGACCAAGTGTCGTTTTGCTTTTAGAGATGTTCGTTTCTGCTGATGGCACTAAGTGGTTTCTGCTGGCAGTTCAAGTAGCATTCCTGCTAATTATGTTCCTGCTGGTCATGTTCTCATTTCTGCTGATAGATATAGAATCTGCTGATTTTATTTAAAGACGTGATTATTGTAATTAAGGAATTATAGTTATATTCTAGAATTATCTCATTAATATAGGAATGAGATATATTAGGAAGAGATTGATGTTTATCTCTTACGCGTTTTTAGGAATCTTGTTGAGCAATTTAGGGTTTCTTCTCTATAAAAGAAACCTTTAGCATTAGGGTTTGGCACCGATTTACAAATTACAGAAACAATTTATTATCAATAGAGAGATCCATAGAGGATCGTTATAGGAATAATGTACTTTGTAATAAGGATATGTTGATATTGACTTGACATATTATGATGTTTGCTTGACATATATGAAGACAGGATTGTCATAGATAGGTTGCGTGAGCTCGTCTACTTTAGTTATGACATACTGAGATATATAAGTAATGTAATAAAGCGAAATTGTGATAATAGTAAAATAGGTTTTGCATTTGATGAAAATTCTTGGGTTGTTATAGTCTCCACCCCTTACAGAAATCTCGTCCCGAGATTTAATTGAAAGTTATAGTGAATAGATGTAGGTACCGGGCATGAATTTGATTTTTATGTTAGGTTTATCAAGGTCACAAGTCTACGTGTGTGATGCATTTATAATTATGTTGCGCACCATAATTATAATTACCTCCTTTCACACGTCTACTTATTTTCAAGATCACACCTCTTGATGACAGCAAATAGAATTTCTTTAGATTCTGATAGAACCTGGGTGATGAAATACTTTGATTTATGAAACCTGCGGGTTATGGGCCTACCATGCTTCTGCTGTGCTATTGTGATCGTAAAGAATCGTTATTCATTAACCTTTAAAAGTCAACATCAAATAAGAATGCTATCACAAGTCTTTGTCAAAATTTTCATACCTAGTGGTATTGAAATCATTTGACATTGTATAGATTCTTGTGTGTTTCCTTGTTATTACGTTGCAGAATATAACAGAGAATTTTAGAATATGGAGATCATGGAATGAGTGATGTTAAGGAATGATTATAAATTTGTAAGAGAGTTGTTAATCACGTGAGATACAGATTTGGAAATGAATAGATATTGAAGGTAATAATGATAATGATTAAGGAATTGTTTGTACAAACGGAT
This sequence comes from Tanacetum coccineum, assembly GCA_026074375.1. Classification (NCBI taxonomy): domain Eukaryota; kingdom Viridiplantae; phylum Streptophyta; class Magnoliopsida; order Asterales; family Asteraceae; genus Tanacetum; species Tanacetum coccineum. The sequence goes on along the minus strand of BQNB010149013.1, from coordinate 5,412 downwards.
TGAAAGAAACTTGTTTGTACGTATGTTATATACTTAAGCCTACTTATTTATAATTAGTCACTTACAAAAAGAAGCGTTCAACTCCTTGTAACTGAGAATTTATAAATTCATAGTTCAAGGATTTATAATTTCCTTATTCAAATGAAGAAGTGACCTAATTGATTTCAATAAGATGATCATAAATCGTCTTACCTAAGCATAAAAACACGATATGGTAATGTGTAGAAAATGATATGGTTAGATAATATTGAGATGTTGATTGTACTGACGCCCGTATAATCGAGGATGATAATTTATGTTTCAAAGGTATGAGGAGAGTATTCAGAGTTGAACATGATAGAATTGACGAGTTTTGATACCACCAGATAACAAGATGTAACAGAATTATCACTTTATTATTTCATGGATAACTTTACACTAAAAGAGTTGATACTTATGCTACGTATCTTGTAGTAGGATAAAAGTAACAGACGACGAGGATTGTTGCTTGATGATTGGGGTTTTAGATTGAAGAAGATTATGATAAGAGTTGAATATCCTCGAGAGTTGTTTCTAGGGTAGAAATCCTAAAGTGAACAAAATTAAACTCATCCCTAAGTATGTTTTCCTGTGACCTTGTTGTTTGCTTTTGAGCACCGATTCGCATAATGTCCCTTCTTTCCACAGGCATTACAAGTTACGGATACCGTTTGTAGATTGTTTCTAGTGGCTTTGTTTATGCAGTTCTTGGTCAGATGACCTACTTTGTTGCAAGTCCGGCACTTGACAGTACAAGGACCTATGTGATGTAGGGTGCATCTTTCACATAAAGGAGATTTCCAGTTTTTCGTTGGGTGGCAGTATAAATCTGAAGGTTCTTGTCTTCTATTTTGCTTGTGTTTTGGTAATCATCATTACGGTTGTTATTGTTGTAGTTATTCTGATAGTTGTTGTTGTTGACGATGTTCCCTTTATCCTCAAGCTTTCGTTTGTGATCATTGGTTTCTTGTACGGAATCACGCTTTATTATTTGATCCATTAACCTCTGGGATATGTTGATGGCTTCCTCCAAAGTTTGAGGCTTCGAGGCAGTAACGTTTCCTTCAATGCTTTGCGGTAGTCCCCCGATGAAAGCTTCCATAAGTTTCTCAGAATTCGGCACCATGTTTGGACATAAGATTGTTAATTCTTGGAATCTTCTAATATAAGTCTTGTGGATCATTCCATTTACAGTTATTTCGGACCATAAATTCATCTTCCATTTTTCTTGATCTCAGTGTTCGAGGACAGTACTTGTTTGTCAGAAGCCTTTTTTAACTCAGTCCAGTGATTTTGATTTAGCTTCTCTATTCCCATAGGCTGGGCATATGCATTCCACCAGGGACAAAGGCATAATCGTTATAGTACCAGTAGCAAAATGTTACTCTGTCTTCCTGGCACATTTGCTAAGCAAATGTTACTTTATTTTCCTCAGCACATCTGCTTCGAGAGAATACTGATTCGGTTCGTTCAAACCAGCGAATAAGGCCTACTGCTCCTTCCGTACCATTAAAGCAGAAAGGTTGACAGCTGATAAACTCTTTGTAGTTTCCCGTTTTCACTACAGGAGTTCTAGTAAGATTACTAGCACTTACCATGGCAGCAGTCTGTGCTTCCAGGGCTGCAGTAAAATCAGCAGTCAGTTGCCGGATGGCATCCAAAGTTATGGCTGGTGTTTCGGATGTTGATGTTCTCTTGGGAGGCATTCTATCAACAGAAGATAACATGTAGTAAGAATGATATCCTAAGTAATAAAAGAGAATGTGATGCTTAAAATGCTTAAGGAGTAATGAATTTTAAGCACTTATGGTATGATTTATAATGATGAAGACGAAAATAATGATTAAATGATGGAGATGATGATGAAAGAGAGATAAGTTGGAAACAATAAGGTACGAAACGGGATTGCCTTTATAAATAACTTGCCTTTTTACTGTACATAGTCAAAATTTGACAAGCATTTTTATTTATACCACACATCCCATGGCTAGGATAAAGCTATAACTATTCTAAGAGTTTGTTGATTCTGAGCCGGTAGATGACATCCTAAAGATCCTCCTGATCTGTTTGGTGACGAGCTTGGATTTTCTCAATGATTTGTTCAAGATCGTAAATTCTGTAGTAAGCAAAGGCAATCTTATCCTTTTGCCCTAACTGCTTCTTTTGAAGTTTGATAATCTGAGTACGGATTTTCTTGAGTTCGGTCTTTAGTTCGTCACTATTCCTTCGTATGATCATTCTATCAATACGTCCTTCCTCCATTTTCTCGATGTGGTGAAGATAGAGTTCATCTAAGTAATTCAAAATATCTTCGATTTGTCCCTCATGATGTTTCAGATACATCTTAATTGGACATTTTCCTATTTCAAATATCTGAGGTGGGGTAGGAGTATAAACTGAGGAAGATGGTGATACCAAATCACAGGTTTGATTCCGGGATGAATTAGATAACGTAGTTGAGGAAGAAGATGGGGAATGGATTCGCTTCTTAGGTGGTAATAGTTCTTCAGGAATAGAGAAATATCGAGGATTAAATAGTAGTGATGGTGGTAATATCGGAGATAGAGTCAAAATAGCTGGTGGAGTAATAGGATCTGGTGATGAAATAGGTAATTCCTTAGCATAAATTGCTTGTACGTCCTTCAAATAAGTATTATTGTAGAAAGATGAGAATACCGGTGGAATCATATTATCGTTAGAGTTTTCCGAAGAGTTAAAAGAATTGCTTCCCAATGAAACTGGGAAATAATCTGATGAGACCGAAGTATAGTTAAGAATATTCATAGAGGAAAAAGCATCCTCAATATCGGAAGTAGAGTGGTTGGGAGAAGACATCGTTCTATTAACAACCTAGTTGTAAATAACATAAGTTATTTATGTAATAGTATAATAGATATGTATATTTACATACTTGTTCCGGAATGTAGTGGCACGGAGGACTTTGATGGCTGAAAAGAAATATGGGTTATAGTAAGGTTTTGACCTTGTTTCTATAACCATGGGCTTGTACCAATCTGTAACACCCCCATTTTTACAATATAGCAGCGGAAGCTAATCTGGGGTATTACTTCATGGATACAACAATCATAATCATAGAAAACGACTCAAAAGAGACGTTGTTGGAAAAATTTAGTTATCATTCATTATAATCAGAGTTTTTACAAAATGCAGGTCCCAAAATCTAAAACATTATGTTTGAATGATAACAGTTCAGCCATCTTCGAGCCCATGCCACTCCGTGCCGCAACTTGCTCAATTACCTGAGATAAACATGCTAAAAAGTCAACACAATGGTTGAGTGAAATTCATAGGTTTGATAAACAGTTTGAATACAAGTCATAGTATAATAATTGTACAACACAATTATTATGAAAATGGTATGGTTATGTTCTTGGGTCATGTTATTATATACCCGAATCATAGTTACAATGTATTATCCCGTTGTTGCCTTGTTTGGTCTGTTTGGTCTTGTCTGGTATCAACACATTATTATCCAAAGTCAATTTAACGACTCGAAGAGCTCATATTATCAACATATTAATATCCAAAGTCAATTTAACGACTCGAAGTCAAATTTAACGACTTGAAGTCAAATTTAACGACTTGAAGTCAAATTTAACGACTTGTAGGATCTATGATACTAACAGATTAACATCCATAGTCAATTTAATGACTTGAAGTCAAATTTAACGACTTGAAGTCAAATTTAACGACTAATAGGATTTATAACTTAGGCATTGATTGTAATGATGTATCAGATTAGCATATAGTCTGGTAAAACACTTGTATTCGTTATTTATAGCATGTATCCCCCTTACGGGTTTATGAAAGCATTTAAGAGATTAAAAGTGAGGCTATGAACTCACTAAGTCATTGAAAAACAATCACATTGTTATAAGATAAATGAGTATGTAAAAGAGTTTGTAACAAGCATGTATCCCCCTCGCGGGTTTATAAAACATGTAAATAAGTAAAGGCGAGGTTATGAATCTCACCTGATAGGTAGATGTAATATATATTCCAAAATGAAAGCTGACGACCTTATCACAATCTTAACCGGGGAAGGTTGATATAGTAAAATGATAGTAAACAGCCACGTCACACAACCTGAGTAGAATATGTCAAGTCTTAGGAAGATTGTACTTTAGAACTTTGGTTTAAGAGTTATGAGTTTGATTGAAGAGTTTGGAATTATTGTATCACCGTTCGGGCCATCATAATTCAGAAGTCATTTAGTAAACGTTTGAGGAGCTAGGGCACTTTAAATCGTAAACCCAACAACTCAGTCAGAACGTAATACCAAGATGAAACCTCTTAATATGAAGCTCCCTAGTATTGTGGTACAATATAGCTTCCGGATGATCGGTTTTAAGCGTTTTATTCAATATCTGGAAATGTTAAGCACGTCAAGCGTTAATTAAAGTTATGTATGGTAATGTTTTGAATGTGTTTTTATACTTTTTCAAAATGTTACATTTTAGACCCTGGGGTTTGGAAAATTGCAAGTAGACCCTTAGGGTTTGCATTTTTACGACTTTGGTCCTTCAACTTTGAAAGATATACCAAGTAAACCTTAGACTTTGAAAAGTGACATAATAGACCCCTATAGTTATAACTTTGATAAAATGACACTTTTAGTCCTTTATAATTACAAAACATGTCCAAATTGCCATGCAAGCTTATTTTAACATTTCAATATACATTTATAAGTTATAATAAACTAAAATATGAAGATTTAACGCAACGCAAGTTTAAAATAATGATTCGTTAAGCTAGGAAGCAAAACGGGCCGAATTAGGGTTTCAAAATGAAAACGCGCAGGTTTTAAGCTCAAATTCCTTCAATAATCAATAAAGTGGTTATTTTAACATTATTTAAGCATTCTAGGATAGATTATAATAACATTTAACCATTATAACATTTAGTTTTAAGAAAAACGCAAAATTAAGGTTTCAGGTGTACGGTTTTGGATCAAAACGGAAAATGAGCATGAATTGAGTTATGAAACTTTAACAAGAGTTTATTTAGGATCATATGAACATTATAAGAGTGTAGGAGCAAAAGTAGAACATCTAGAACCTGGGTTAGAGCTTATAGCTTGGAAACGGGTCAAAATCGAGACTTTTAGCTTCGTACGCCTAGAATAACGACTCTGGGGCTTCAAGGCATCAAAGCTTCTCTTGATTATTGTTCTTGGATCTCCTTAGGACCTTATTGAGCATATAATTGTTTCCCTAATGGGTTATAGAAATAAAAAGTGGGGGATGGGTTGAAATGAAAGGTTTAGAGTCCTATTTATAGCCGAATGGCTCCTTGGTGACCAAGGGAGCTTAGAGATCTGATTAGAAAACATATGAGAGCTAGAGGGTGATGTGGATAGGCTATGGGATGAGT
>BQNB010149012.1:784-16226 GCA_026074375.1 Tanacetum coccineum | reverse complement strand
GTTTTGAAGCTACTAAAGCAAGTTTGAAAAGGTTTGGTGAAGAGCTTCAGACAAAGACTCCAAAAAGATTGAAAGATGATGAAGCAAAGGATGATGAGCAAACCAAGAAGTCAGGAAAGAGAAGAAAACAGATAGCAAGGAAAGGATTGCATACAAGCATTGAGAAGGATGACTCTGAAGGATCAGATGAAAATAGTGAGCAAGATGATTCTGGCACAGGTATTAAAACTCCAATCAATCCTGTTCTTGTAGCTATGAAAACACCTAGTAGAGCTACTTATAAGATAATCAAGCAAGGAGAAAAAGGGGTGTACCAAATTGTTAGGGAAGATGGCACTGACATAGTGTACATTAATTTTGGTGCTATGATGAAGTCTATATCTAGAGATGATCTTACTGAGTTGTATAGGATTGTGATGAATAGATATGGGATGGATGGATCAGAGGATGAGTTAGAGAAGGTATTTTGGAAATGTTTGAAAACAATGTTTGAAGAACCTCTTAGTACAGATCCTATATGGAGTGAAGTAGGACAGCAAAAGATCATAAGTTGGAGATATTATGAGTCTTGTAGAGTACATTGCTTGAACTTAGAGTCTATGGATGTATATATGTTGATTGAAAGAACATATCCATTATCTGCTGAGATGTGCAAAGCCATGCTAGATAAGAAGCTACAAGGAGGAAAACCAGATGAAAACTGCTACAAGATGTTAAAAATGATGGAAAAGCAAGCTGGCATTAGGAAGTAGTGAAGTTTGTGAAGTTAGATGTCTAGGATAGAGATGAGAAGGATAACACTTGGTGGAGGTGCTATGCACTAACACAACAAATGGTTATCAGTTCACCATGTCTAATCGACATAAGGACTGGCTAGTCCAGGAGCAAACGGCTCTTGGTAAAGACTTCTCAAATCCGTTCTATGGTTGACAACTTGCAAATAAGTTGTATGGTTTTCAACTCACCATATCTGTTAAAGTGAAGAGTTGGCTAGCCCACAAGTTTATGGCTTGTGGTAAAGGCTGTGGAAAAACCATAACTAGTCCATAAGATTATGGCTTATGGTAAAGACTTGCAAATCCATATTAGATGGTTGACAATTTACCAAAAATTGTATGGTATTCAATGCACCATAGTATTTATACTGAAGCATGGCTACTCCAGAGCAAACGGCTAGCTGGTAAAGAGTTATCAAATCCGTTAATAGCTGATGATTTGCTCAAAATCATATGGTTATCAATGTACCATGGTCTTACAAACCTAAACATTGACTAGTCCATAGCAAACGGCTCATGGTAAAGACACAACAAATCCGTTTATGGCTGGTAGTTTGCCAAAAACTATATTTTTGTTGCAGTCAAGATTGGAGTGCTATGAAGACTAGTTGCTGTCAAGATTTGAAGAGTTAAAGATTGATTATTTTGAAGACAGAAGTTCAAGACAATCCTCTAAAGCCCAAAGTGAAGCCAAAGTACGAAGAAACTTGAAGTTCATGAATGAAGATCAAGTTAGGGGAGGATTGTTAGGAAAATATTGTAAACAGACTTAATACTGTTAGTATTAAAGTTAAGTCTGTTAGTTATAGTTAGTACTGATAGAAATAGTTAGTACTGTTAGTAATAGAAGTTAAGTCTGGTAGAGCAAGTTAAGTCTGCCAGCATTAACTTAAGTCTGACAGTATTAAAGTTAATACTGTTTGACCAGACAGTTAAGTCTGTTGTAATTATAGTAATAGTTATCAATTAGCGTTAATCTAGGAAGAGATAAGCATTATCTCTTAACGCGTTTAGGGTTCCTTAAGTCTATAAAATTCTGTTAGGTATTGAGTTTAATACTGGGGCAGTACTGAAGTTTAAGTCTTGGGCTGTACTAAGGTAGTACTGTAAAGTAGCAGTACTAGAGTTAGTACTGGTCAATAAGTTAGTTCACTTTCTATAGTTAAGTCGGTTTATGAAATAGAATAGTAATAGTTATCTAGAGATGATCTTAGTAGATTCTTAGGAAAGGACTATTGTATATACCTTTCAACAGAGAACGTTGTAAAGCCCATTAGGGTTTCCTTGGTGGTAAAAGAGGAACCCTAAGGCAACAAGGTTGAATACACTTTTGAGAAATAATCCATAGAAGCAATAGAGCTTTTTAGTAAATTAGTATTGTCGTTTCTTCTTTACTCTTGTGTTAAGATTCCGCATTAACACTTGATAATTCATAGTCAGTGTCTCTCATATAGCTGATTTGGATTTATTCAAGTTATCTATTGTCTTACGAAGGCTAGTCAGATCCTAAACCAAGGAACCTACACCTTACGGGTAAGTGATCTAGCTTTGCCATAGACAAACTTGTACGGAAGTGCAATGCCAATGGATCTTGTTTAGCGGACCTTAAAAGCCCAAAATGCATCATCTAACTTTGTGTCTGACCATGATACACAGTTTCTCCTACCGGTCCTCTCTAAAATTCTTTTCATGACACCTCGATTCGTGACCTTCAACTTGAGCACTAATATTCGTCTAGAGGAGGGGTAACAGTAGAATGACGATGTAGTACACCATAATTATAACCATAACTTTTTGTAAACTTATGCTGGTTAAACAAAATGGTCCCTCGATCGCTTATAAGTGGCTTACTAAGACACCGAATCGGGAGAAAAGGAATTTTAAAAGAACATAACCACTACTACTAAGCATCGTGGTGGGAGCGCCTTGGCTTCAACCCTTTTGGAAAGATAATCGACGGCTCAGAATATATAGGTTTGTTTCCTCTAGACGATGGAAAAGGTCCCCAAAAAATCGATACCCCCTACATTAAAATTTCACAAACGTGGGATGCATTTTGAGGCATCTCATCACGTTGAGAGATTTTGCCTTCTTGACATGCATCACAAGATTTGATCAATTCGTAAGCATCCTTATAAATTGTAGGCCAAAAGAAACCGGCATCAAATACTTTCCGAGCTGTGATATTAGCACTATGATGGCCCCCCTGGTAATCCTTTATGACAAGCCTTAGAGAATGTCAAGAGCTTCTTGCCAATAACACATCTACGGATGATTTTATCTGCACATGTTCAGAAAGAGATAGGGGTTCATCCCAAAAGTTACACAGCTTTTATATTCCTTGAAAAACTTCCTCTTTTGTTGAGTTGACATACCTTGAGTAAGAAAATTCCTCGCGTGGTTATTTGCTATAATCGCAAACCACGGGGTACTTGATTATCAATGAGAAGGCACCGTGTTAATGTTTCAAGAGGAAATGTTTTCATTAATCTCCTTAGATCAAAAAACTTTCTCATACGGGTGTTTTCAAGACGAAGAGGTAGATCGGCTGCATAGTTTCAGCTCCCTTGTATCAGATTACTGATAAAAATCGAAAATTCTTGTAGAGTAAGACCCCATCTAGCAATCTTGCTATTGGCGTCGCTTGTTGAAGAGGTATTTCAATGCGGAGTGGTCCGTGTAAACAACAACTTTTGTTCATGATTAGATATGATCAAAACTTCTCAAAAGCGTAAACAACTACAAGCATTTCTTTTTTTCCGTTGTTGTGTAGTTTGTTTCTGCTTCGGTCATTGTCTTACTTGCATAATGAATTGGTCGGAAATGCTTCTCAATCCTTTTAGCCTAAACTCGCACCTATTGCAATAATCACTTGCATCGCTACATGATTTTCAAAAGGTTGTCCCAATTGGAGCCAATGGAGAAGTGGAGCTTCGTTAACTTCTTTATGTTTGAAAGGCAAGAATCAATCTTCCGAGAAAATGAAAGGAGTGTTCTTCTCTAAGAGATGGTCCATGGGTCAGAGATTTGGAAAAGTCATTGTAAATCTCGATAGAATCCTTCATTGCCCGAGAAAACTTCGAATTCCCTTAACGTGGTTTGGGTGAGGAAGCTTAGAAATCACATCGATCTTAGCTTTGTCGACTTCAATTCCTCTCTTCGAGATTTTGTGTCCGAGTACGATGCCTTCTTTAACCATGAAATGGCTCTTTTTTCGTTATCCCATTTAGTGCATAATTTGGTGCTTCCCACCGTTAGAGCAAGTTTAGTCTAGATTGGCAAGGCACACGAGGAAAAAGAATCGCCAAAAACTGAAAAAGCCTTGCCATGAAAACTTCCATTAGTTTTTCTATCATGTCCGTGGAAAATAGCCATCATACAACGTTGAAAAAGTTCCGCGCGCGGGTGCATTTGCACAAACCGAATGGCATAATGACGGTACGAGACGAATGTTACTGTATGGGCACGTAAAAGTAGTTTTTCTCTTAGATACATTTAGGGTCAATTGGAATTTGAAAAAATACCCCCAGTAAAAAACCAGCTAAGAAACAATAAAATTCGTTGCCTCGGCTAAGCGGCTCTATGCATTTGGTCCATGAAATGGTGAACGGAAAATGGTCTTTAACAAGTTGCTTCGTTTAACCTTTCGATAGTCGATTGCAATCTCTCCATCCCGTGACTATTCTTGTAGAGTACCAATTCATTTCTCCGGTCTTGACCAACCTGGTCCATACCACACCTTTTTTAGAACACAATGGACCGGACTAACCCATATGACTATCCAGATCGGATAAATCAATCCAGCGTCAAAAGTTATTTCTACTTCTTCTTGATGACTTGTGGATTTTAGGATTAACCCTCCTTTGATGTTGGACTTGAAGGTTTTCGGAATCATCTTCTAAAAGAATCTTGTGAGAGCAACTCTGGATCTAATGCCCGATATAGAAAGTTTCCAAGGCGAAATGGCTTGTTTTTGGTTTTTTGAGACGTTAACCTCATGAAGTCTTTTCATCTTGGCTCAAAATCTTTTGAAATTATGACGGAAGCTTGTTTATTCCTCTCTAAAAATAACGCATACTCGAGATGCGGAGGTAACTCTTTTAAGTTCGACTTTGGGAAGTTCATTCTTTTTGGTTCATAAGAGTACATATTCAGTGAAGACTTCTTTGGTTCATCGAACTTTAAGAGTCTTTTTTGAATTCCGGTGAGTATATCTCCTTGGTTTGGTAAGAGGTAATGGATCACTATTGAAAGTGCATTGAGAAGAGAATGTCACCGCTCGGGATCGTAGTACTTAGCATACAAAAACTGGCGAAAACCAGGTTCATCCATCGATTGCTATAAAAGCATCGGCTGTCTTCAATAGTAGGAAATCGCTTTCATCAAAAGGAGTAAGTGGGAGTCGAGATGAAGTGGAAACTATCGATCGTAAGTGAAATGGAGAAGGATTATTGTAAGCAATGGAATTCGGAAAATCCAAGAAATTCTTTGTGAATAAAATTTCACAAGCGACATCTGATATAGATCAACTTTCTTCAACGATTCGAGATTGTTGTATGAAATGGAAGGCGCAATCCCCCACATTTAAGGGTTAAAGATTGATCCATCATTCCTAAGAGTAATCCTCTTTCTCCCTTCGTAAAAATCATTGTAAAGCATGACCGTCCTAATAGAAAGGGTCGAGCTCGGAGTATCAACGTAACTCGAGGATGTCTATAAATCAGCATAAACAAAAATCGACGGGAAGTAAAATGTTTCCTACTTTGACAAAACATTTTCGGCTACACACCCGTTTTGTTTTTGGAAATCGTTTCGGTCGGCTATTCTAACACCATTTATTGTATCATTTTAGGCGCGGGAGTCCAAGATTTTTTTCCAATAGGAAATAGGCATGAAGATTTATGCTAGCACCTAAATCGCTAGGGAATAACCAATTATCAAACTCCGAAAAATCACATGGAATAAGAAATCGACCGGGGTCACCTAGCTTTTCTGGAAGCTTTTTAAGGACAACCGCACTACAATTCTCATTCAAAGGTGTCTTGGTTAACTCGATTAACTTGTCTTTGTTATTAAGCATCTTTTTGAACATTGGAGCAACTTTGGCATATGAATGAGAGCATCCGCGAAACTTAGCTCAAAGTGAAGATTACGGAAAATTTCCATAAACTTTGAAGCTAGGATATCATCCTTTTCACGAATTTTTTCTTTTGCAAGTCTTGAAGGGTAAGGCAAATTAGGTTTGGCTTTGTAGCTAACGAAAGAAGGGCTCTTCATTGGTTTCTTTGTCTTGGTTTGTTCTTGGCCCAATGGAGGAGGTTGGGAATGTCTTCGTGGCTCGTAGCTTTCGATCCTTTGTCACCTCACTTTCTTTTCCACCACCGCGGTGGAATCGAGGATCCATCGTATGAAAAACACCACTAGCGAGTCCGTAATTGCCCTTGGCTTTCCTTTTCTTGTGGATTTGGAAAGGTTATTGCATGGTAACAGTACTGAACTGACATCTTGGGTTGGTGGTTAGCTTTGCAATGATGACTAATCATCATCTTTGAAAATCATCTTGCTTCTTTTGAGAATCATTGTAAACTCTTTGAATATCATTTTGGTTCCTTTGGAAAATTAACCACCTTCATTTGCATGTTTATTCCATAGTTTAGCATCATTAGCTTTAAGCATAACTTTCAAAATCTGTTTTAGAACACTCCCTTGTATTTGTGAATACGGGAGGCAAAGCTGAATTAACCAAAGTTGATTTGTCGGTGGTTGGTATTAGTGGGGTTTATTGTAATCTGATTTGTTTGTTTTGACGGTTTTGTTAAAAGTTGTTCCAACGGTTTTGATTGTAAATTGGAATTGGTTTCCTTGGTAAACGGTTTTTTGGTTGTTTTTGAACATTCGGTTGATTGAAACTGGTGGTTTCATTTTGACTTTCTAAATTAATGGTTGGTTACATTTGAAGAAAATTGCCATCGGCCTGCGGTTTGTTAGAAAATTGTTGGATTGTTTTCTTGACAAATGGGAAAATCGTTTACAACCTCGAGTTAACGGAAATAGTTAAAATTGTGATTCGATCCACACGTAACACATTCTTCCTCAACCGCTGTTGGACGGGTTGGCGGGAGTAAGTAACAACTAAAGCTTTCATTTCATCATCATTTGTTTCATCTTTAATAGTCATCTGAACACCTCATGAGAAAGCGGCTATTGTTGAAATATCCGAAAGAATATAGTAGAAAGGTGAAGAATAGAAAGAGGAGCAGCCTACTCACTCTTGAATCATTAGCACGACTATTCGTGATAACGAACTTTTGACTTGCTTTCAATAATAGCTAAATACTTCTTGAGCAACTTGCTAAAAACAAAATTGCCACCCCGGCGGGAGTCCTAAGAAGGCAATTCTTGATCATTGAAACGTACAAAGAATTGTTAAAAAGTATCGAGTTGGTGTAGATTTTCCGAGAAGTCCAAGGTGAGGACATGACGAAGAGAGTCCTTTAAAAGAGAAAAAAAAAAAAAAAAAAAAAAAAAAAAAAAAAAAAAAAAAAAAAAAAAAAAAAAACGTACTCTAATGCTTCATTGAAGGTTTCGTTGGGTTTTTTGGAAAAAAGTAAATGAATCTCATTCCGATAGTAAGTGGTTTTTGTAAGGTGGGAAGAAATTGATTTATGAAATTTTTGCAACAAGGTCGTCCCCATGTGAGAATTGATCGAGGGGGTTCCTGTCTAACCAAACTCAGGGCTTTCACCGTTCGAAGAAAAGGGAAAAAGCAAAAGCATGTCGTATATAGTGTTTGGAACTTCGGATGTCGGAAACGTTGAAGTAACCTTGTTGAAAAATCAAAGGGGATGTGAGGGTCCTTGGTCCTACCCGCGAACTTATATTTTGCTTTTTGCACAAGATTGATTAAAGTTGTTTTAGAGTTCGAAATTGTTAGCATTAATTGGTGTACAACCAATAGCATCTTCATAACCCCTCGATGGGTGCTTGAACATTTGGGCCATCGTTTCGCTTAATCGGGCCATGGTGCAACAATGTTTTGATCGGACAATTGGTTCTTTCGAAAATCAAAAGTTTCACAACCAACCGAGGAGTTTGTGGTTAGACGACGTCTTCGGATTGCGAACGAGTGGCGCATAAAAAGAAAAAACCCAAAAAATCAAAAAGCAAAACTTTACACTATTTTTTTTTTTTCTTTTTTTTAATTTTGTTTAACAATGAATTTTAACGGTTTACACCAAAGAGACTTGAACCAAAACAATCAACTACTTCAACGGTAGCTCTTCATAAATTACTTTTCAAGGTGAGCCCGACTTCGTAGAGACACAAATGCAAGTGTTTCAATCTTTAGTTCTGATTTGGGAACCAACAAGTTCACAGAATTGATTATGATAATACCTCCGTTGATAGTATTATATTTATGGTATTTTTAACCAAGTGTGAGCTTTTATTTCTTAATTAAAAAAAGGAAAGAAATATTTCTATTCTATTATTTATGGATTTTTCTATCTTTTTTTCTTATCTTTTACTTAACTAAAAAGAAAAGGCAAATATTTTTGTACTTTTTAGTATTTTATAATTTTTTTTGATTTGAATTATAAAACAAGAAAGAAACGTTCGAGAGGGTGAAGGACTTCAAACAAATAAACGTAAAAAACCAAAAACAAAGGAATCTTAAACACTAGTCCCCGGCAGCGGCGCCAAAAATTGATTAAACTTATTAATACTTAACTAAGGACTAATGTTGCAAAGACCTAAAGGACTAACGGGGAAACTAACTAACTAACGTAAGGACTAACAGAAAAACAATTGAAATTGAAAAGTTACAAAACCTACCCTGAGGCCAAGCCCGATTCCACCCCAAGTCCCTTAAAGCCTAAAAATAAGTTGAGATTTAAAAAGTGCTTTTTAGTAAAAACTTGAAAGAGTAAAGTTGGAGAATAAGCTGGCAAGAACAACTTTAACAAAGGCAATATGGGCTGAAAACCACTAATAAGCTCAATAAGAGCTTATCAATAAGCTGATTACAGAAACTAGGTGTTTGCCTTTGGATTTACTAAAAAGCTTGTAAAAAGCTCAAAATAAGCTCAAACTTTAAAACAAGAGACGTTTTGGAAAGCTTGTGATGTGCATGAGCTTATTATGAAAAGAGAAAAGAGCTGAAAATTCATTTAAGCAACAAAAAGTGAAGATAAAAGAAGCAAAGTCATGAAATAAGGAAAAAAAGCTTAAAATCAAAATAAGCTAAGTTGCTCAAAAAGCTAAGACAGCAAATGAGCTTTTGCAAACTTGACAAACAACTTATAAACTACTAATTTAAATGATAAAAAACAACCACTATCAGCTAGAAATCAAACTTTAAAGCTAAAAACTATTAACTACTGTTTTTGGTATTTTGAGTTTTTTAGTGACTTTAAAGACCAAAATAAGCCTAACATTTAAGCTAGACAATGAAATGCAAGACTAAATCTTCTTAAAACTATATCTATCCTATAAACTACTAGAATCTCTAAGCCTAATTCCTATGAACGTACAATGAAATGAAGCTCAAAAAGTGACAGCAGTGGTAACTTGATTACCACTGCTGATGTAATCTGCCAAATGTTCAAAACAAAAGTGTAGGTGACCTCAGTGATTTATCCTTCATAAAACTTACTCAATAAGAGTGAGTGAACACAATTCAAGCAACAACCAAGCCTTAAATGGCTTGGTTCAAATTTTTAAAAGCAAAAAATTTAGGTAAAGGTAACCCGGTGCATGACACATACAAATTCAGCCATATCGTTTTGCAAAATAAAAATTAACCTCTAAAAACTGAGTTACTACTTTCCTAAAATGATAACAAACCTATCTCAACCAAATTGCACAATCTTCTTTGACTTTTAGAGGTCAAACTTTCTAAATCCAAACACCCCTTATGAATTTGACAGTTTAGAATCAAGCTAGCTATTTTGAAATCTACTTAACAAATAAAATCTTATTACGAGATAAATAATTGACTTAATACAAACTTAACTAACAAGATTAAACAATTGCATATGCCTAGAAATCCTAAAATCTAAACAAAGGCTAATGATATTTTTGGCCTTTTATTTATGGTTTTTTTTTAAGTCTAGATAACAAATATAATAAGTTTTATAGTCTAATAAGAAAAAACAGAAAAGCAATAATAACTAATAAGCTTAATTATAGAGAAATAAGCAAAAATAAGCTATAATTAAGCAGATCTACAACTAAGAGCAATTATTAAGCTAATTATTGAACTAGAAATGAAAACAGAAAAGTAAATGAAAAACTTACAACTTGCCTAGCTAAACAAGGCTATGACTGCTCTTAGAGCTTTACTGCAAGCTCTCCTAGCTTATTAATAAGCTAGGAGTAAAATCCTTTTTGGTTTTCCATTACAACCAACTTCCTTAGCTTTCTAATTATTTGCATAGGTAAGGTAATAGGTTTTTTTAAGCTAATTTTAAGAAGTTTAAGTAGGATTTAGATCAATTAAGCTCAATCATGAGCTTAGAGACTCATTAGAGCTGAATAGAGCTTATTGAGGGCTTATAGAAATAGTTTCTATGGAAGATTTATGAATAAAAGATGGTTAAGATAGATCAAAAGCAAACACTAAATTTTATTAACTAGAAACTTTTGATTACATTATGAAACGGAAAATTACAGCTGAGTTTTTAAAAGAAAATTACAACAAGCAAAAATCCAAAAGCTATATTAAAAACTAAGAAAACTAGATAAGAAAAGAGATCCCCCGTGTGTAAGAAGTGTGGCCCTTTTTATAGTGCCAAGCTGAAGCTTCTAGGTCTTCTCAGCCTCTGCACGCTCCAATAGATAACCGGTCCCTTTAATTTTTCTTTCTTTCAGATGAATTGGGAGCTAAATAAGAGCCGTTGGATCAAATGTGTGCACTCAAGGATTGCCAAGCTGTCATTCCTTGATGTGACAGCTTGTGCTTCTTTTGTGAGAGGATCTAGTGTAAAATCTATCCATCACTTGTGCTTCTTAAGTGTCCACGTGGCCTCTTGCTTGAACCAGCCAATTAGAGTCCCTTGATATTACAAATTTGACCCTTGCCATAGAATTGTTCCCTCACTTGAATTGACTTCGTACCCCTTTAATTTTTAAAACCCCCCTTTGATTTGACTGAAAGGCAACGTTTGGGAACGAAGGGTGAAATAGTGCAAGGCCTTTGGCGCTCTTTTTTAAACTATTAAGGAGTTAATAACTTTTAAAACTTTTTGAGCACTTGCAATTTCGGTCCCGTCTAGCTTTCTTTTCTTCCCGCCTTTTTTAGTTATAAAAGGCTGTTTGGTAATATGCAAGTATTGGTCCTAGTTTTTATAAAAAGAGATTGGGCCCTATGGTTTTGGGCTAAGGATCCGTGTAGCCCAATTAGGCTTAGGGACCATTTAGGACTATTCTGAAAAGTTGGAGTGGCTTAAATGTAATATTTTTGTGTCTTGTTTACATTTGTTGACCATGATTTTGACAACACTTTGACTGATGGTTGACTTATTCTGGCTTTGCTTCCGGCTTTTTACACTATTCTCTTCCCGTTCGCGTGTCCGCGGCTTTTGCTTGTTTTTTTGATGGTTTTCTTGTGATTTCTGATATATCCAACCATGCACACACAGAACACAGAAAGCAAGTATAATTTTTGCCATTCACTGTGTTTTGGTTTAATTGGGTTATTTTAAAGCATAAATGGATAAGTGTATTTTACACTTATCACCCCCAGGATGAGGGCCCTGGACAGAAACACGTGTCCAGGGGCGTGACGTCATAACAATGCCGATCACAAAGGATATATAGAACGACCACTAATCATAGACTTTGAAAAAGTTTACTCTTGCATAAAAGACAATAAATTATTCTTACAACCCCTTATATTTCTAAGTATACGTACGAGCATAACAAAGTATTGTATTAATGAACAACGCGTAAAAATAGATAAGTCCTTGATAATTATGCAAATCACATAGCACATAGACCTCCATCCAGATAGCAATCACGAAGCAATCCAGCTAAGCCACCTGAGAAAACATGTGGTAATAACGTTCAACATTATGTTGGATCTGAATTCATAGGTTTAATGTTTAATGATAAGAAGTGGACCACAAGATTTCAAAACGATGCACTACTTATGACAGATACAAGCATCACTTAAAAAGTATTTACTGTATGCCTAAGCTCATGACACTGAAAGCTAAGAATCAACAGGGCATATTACATCAATGTCGCATAGTATTCCCTAATCCTGCCCATTAACCGGTGTCCCAAACAAAGACCACCATAAGTTGCACAACGACATGACATATAGCCATTTGTATTCTTCAGTACCGTGGAACAAACGCGGATAGGGATAGATTATTCCCAATAGATCCTATTTAGCTACCACTCAGCGCTCTTCCTCAACTGTCCACCAGCTCGAGAAATTAACATTCAATGAATCAATCCTGGGCAGTAGTAGGTTTGTAAAGCATAAACTTAGCAACACATAAACATGTAAAACGTCGCGTAAAGAACTTGGTCCAATTTAGAAGAGGCAACAATATTCCTCTCACCCCCAAAGTAAAAAGCATTTGTTAAATCATTAAAAAACGTGGGGCTAATGAACTCACCGTTAACAAGGATAAGCGATAACCACAACAACGATGATGTAAGGAGTCTAGCCGCGACCTAGAATAAGATATTGGGTGATGACCTTAGCATTCGGTAAAGTAAACAAGTAAAGCATCCTTGTTTATTATTTAAAGCATCCGAGTGTGTTTGCATTTTAGTAATAAAAGACTTAGATAGATTTATAACATCTTTGATAAATCTCGACACTTGTAAAAAGTTACTATTTATAGAAACCTTTCCTTTTTAGGAAAGTTTTTAGTTTTAAAATGTTAATATCGTCCCCTATTGTTTCTTAAGTTTCCAATTTTACAAATCGCTTAATACAAGCCATAAACCGAGCGAATCCTTATGTGTTAAATCTCCTAAATGTCCAATACTATGTCCGTTCCGCTAGGTATTACCAAACTTACTATTTTTAGTAACTTTTACGCTTTTCCTAAAATACGTTAACGACATCTTCAAATGATGATAATCTATATATATGTGTTACTATATGTTTCGCTAGTATTTAGAAAGTCCAAAAATGTCTGAAAGTGTCCGAATACCCTTTTTACTATTCACATCAACACACTATTCATTGGGTTTTGCCAAAAAATATTTCAAGTTTTATTTGGTTATAACTTGCCCGTTTTAAATCCGATTTTAAAGTGCGATATGTGAAAAACTATCTATTCGAAACAAGCTCTTCAAAAACTACTTTTACGCCTAACGAATTTTTAGGTCGCTCAAAACCTCAAAACCATTTCGGGACAGCAAGGGTGTTTTACCGAAATACGACCAAAAATCAACCCAACTCGCATATTAGTGTCTAATCTAACCCTAGTCTTTATTCACTAATAACCAACCAACAAAACTAAACCCTAATCCAACCTAATCTCTATTGTTGCAACTCTCATCAACCAATCTCATCAAGAACATGATATAAAACATAAACATAAAGTTGTAACAATTTTTACTTCCACTTTATAAAAGATGACAAAATATTAATTTATTTCTTTTGTAAAAATAACACAAACACATGGATCTTTATGAACAAACATAGATCTATAAAGATAATAGATGAAACCAAGCAAAGATCAAGGAAGACTTACAAATCAAGAAGAACAAGTAGTGAAAACACAAGATCTATACCCAAGAACTATAGATCTATAAAAAACCCCAAATAATCTTGCAAACCCTAATTTTATAAATCTTGAAATCCAAAGAACTAATGTTTCACAACACCTTAGATATAACTAGGAATAAACTTGGAATGATTGGATCTTGCTAGAAATCAAAAGTTATGAGTGTGTTTGTTTGTGTGTGTGTGTTTGCCGTGAACAAAGTGAGGGAGAGGAAGAGAGATGTGTGTTTTTGTTTAGGCTTGGAAATGAAATGAAACCCTAAGTTGTGTTATGTGTTGGTATATATAGGCCAAGATTAGGGTTTAGGGTTAATGGTAGCCTCTTGTGTTTCGGCGAACTAAGGTCACAAGACCAATGTGGTTCAAAAATTTGAGTTCTAATGTTCCTATAATATCAAAATCTTGAATTTTCCAAGTCAAATGGTCCAAGCTTGCATGTGATGTGTAAGGGATGGCATGCATGCAAGTCACTAGGCAACAAAGATGTCATTTTCCTTCACATGCATGGTAAGAGTTCAAATTTAGAGTATAGTGGAAGTTATGGAATGTTTAATTTCAAGTGCCAAGATTGTTTTTGGTTTAATATTTCGTGGGTTTTGGGTATAGGAGGAGGGGTGAACAAAATTTTTGGGCTTAGGATATAAGATTATCGATAACTTGAGTTTACACGAAAAGATTTTGAGTTTTCGGGGTTCCGTTTGGTCAAAAACGCGTAAAACGTAACTTAAGAGATAAAACCCTAAAATTAATATCGGAAGTGATTAAAAATCACGAAACACTCAGGAAAGCTAATATAACACATATAATGCCTAAATAAATTTTTAACCGATGCCGGAACGCGTCCGATGATGTTTCTTAGTTTTTACGCAGTTTAGTTCCTCGATAAATTGTCAGATTTAAACGTAACATATAAAATTTAAAGTAGATGACCGGAATGGGTCGGAATACTTACCAGGAATTTACGTGGTGTGACATATATCATTCAAGCAACATAATAGATCATAATTTATAGTCGTGTCATTGGTTTACTATTTTCGTATAGAAACGAATCTTGTATAGTAAACTATGTATGTTTATAGTATCCTACGAGAAAGACAAAATTCAACTCAGTTTTATTCATATAAATAAGATTCATTATTTTCTTTTATTAATCATGTCAATTTTCATATCAATATAATAAACTTAAGAATATGCATGTCAAATTCTCATTTACCTTAGGTTTTCTTAAATTCAAAATTTCTATAAATAAATAATCAATGAAGTCAAAGTTGTGTATGTACGTTTCATATTATAGTACATTAATTATTAGATAAATACAAGACAATTTTAAATATGTTGCATACCCAACGGTAGGACTATATAGTATGTGTACTTAACATCTATATATGTAAGGCTTGTGAAATAGTAACAAAGTCGATAAAGTAACCATTATTATGTTCAGTGATTTAAACACACATTTGTAAGTATGTTGTTTAACATCTACATGGATAACCTTTACATATAAAAAAATTATATCATATTGTTCATAAAAGTTTAAATCATGACACAACTCATATCATTGATATATAACCCTCATAAAATAATATTTATACAATGCTATTTTGAGACTTAAATGATGATAAATTACATAGATGCATAAGAGTTTCTTTGACTAACATTTATTAAATTTGTAACTTTTCATGGCATTTATTTATAAAATTAGTGACCTAGTAATAAACCATTAATTTTTTTAACATAAATGAATATATAAATGATGATTTTTTTTAACGGCATTTTATATAAAAACTAGCAAGGAGTTAGGAAAAGATTACAAAATAATGGAACTAGGATTTTTCATCCAAGTGTACCAATCAAATTTTGAGCTACAACGACTAGAGCACCAATGAAAAGACAAGTGAACAATATCGTCAAAAAG
>BQNB010149010.1:0-16226 GCA_026074375.1 Tanacetum coccineum | reverse complement strand
CATTTTAAGGAAAATTACATTTAAGAAAAATACGAAATTTAAGCTAGACTAAAAATTACAAAAAAAAACTAGATATATTATGTGAGAGGCGAGGCTCTATTTATAGGCTGTCTTGGAAGATTCAAGCCCTCTTGCCCTGCTCTCCAAACTTTCAATCTCAACCATTCATTTCTTCAATCATCCAAGCATCAATTGTGGCCGTTTGATCAAGCTGTGGACACCTGAAGATTGCCAGCGTGTCATTCCATTGATGTGACGTTTGTGCTTCTTTTGTGAGTGTTTTAGTGCAAAAACCCACATTCCATTGTGCTTTTACCATTGTTGACGTGGCTCCTCTTGAGTGAGAGCTAGTAAGACTCTTGATTTGACTTATTTGACCCTGCCATTGTACTTGAGCTTCCTTGAATTGACCAACGCACCCTTTAATTTGAGAAACCCCTTTGATTTAAGTAAAAGGTTACTTTGGGACGACGGGTGAACAGTAAATAGGATTGGCGCCCAATTTTCGACATTTAAACTGTTGGACTTTGGTGAATTTGCAAATATGGCCCTTGTGTTCTTTCTCCCCTTTTCTAGTTATAAATGACTTTCGGGATTTGCAAGATTGGCCCTTGTGGTTGTTATAAAAGGACATGGGCTAGGGTTTTGGGCTTTTCTGGCTTCGGCTTTGTACTCTTCTGATTCTTTTTGAACTCTTCTGATTCTCGTGTCCGTGTTTGCTCGTTTTTACTGTTTTCTTGTGATTTATAACTTATCCGTACCTGCACACACAAAACACAAATACAAGCATATTTTTGCCATTTTTGGTCTGTTTTGGGTTTAATTGGGTTATTTTAGGTACAAACAGATATGTGTATTTTACACTTATCAGAAAACATGACATCATTTGCATAGGTTGAGGAAGAAGCTTGTCCTTGTGAGCTAGCAGCAGAAAATTCATGAGAAGTATTAACTGCTTCATTAGTACTGCTAGTGTTTTCTAAAGATACAAAAGCCACATTATGAGAGTTTGAGCTTGAGCTTGATTGGCTTTTAATCTCAGCTTCATACACCTTCAAGTTGTTGTATAAATCATCCATGCTCAACTCATCTAGATCAGCTTTGTTATGCATGATCAAGGCAATATTGTTCCAAGCTGATGGCAGACTTCTTAGTAATTTAAGATTTGCATCTTCCTGGGAGATATCTTCACCATGATATTCTAATTGGCTAATAAGTTTCTGAAACCTATCATAGGTTTTATCCAGTCCTTCAGATCTTGATGTAGTAAAATTCTCATATTGCTACTTCAGAATGGTTTTCTGCATTTTCTTTGATTCTTTGTTGCCTCCAAACCTAGTCTTGATAGCTTCCCATAGGGTCATTGCATCCTTGATTCCATGAAACTTCAATAGGTGCTCATCAGGAATGGCCAACAACAAAGTGCTTTTTGCTTTCAATTCATTCTTTCTTGCCAGCTTTTGTTCTGCAGTTTTAGGAGGAATATGACCTTCAGCATTAGCTGATGCAACAGCAAGTGCATCACCATTCACAATAACCTCCCAAAGAGCATAATCAGTGTGAGTAAGATACTGCTCTATTCTCATGCTCCATAGATCATAGTCTTCTATTTTGAGTATAGGAAGTTTTAGTGCAGACACTATTTGGGTAGTTTCTGACTGTGATTCCATTTTCTATTTGATTATGAGATCTTGTGTAGATATAATGTTCTTATTATTCAGATTTTCTCAACCTGGCTCTGATACCACTTGTTGATCCCTTCTTGACAGATCTTACTTAGCTTGTTAAAGCTTAGTTATATTGGATAAATCCAAGACAACTATAGTAGAAACTAAGATTGAGAATATCACAAACTATGCGGAATCTAGTTTGTAATACTAAGAAGAACAATGAAACAGTAAAAACAAGATCTTTACTAAACTTTCAATATATTGAATACTATTTTGAATTACAAAATAGCTATGAATACTAACTATGATTGCTATGCAAACTATGAATACTAATATGAAAACTGATATCTAGATCTATGCCTTAGAGTTCCTTTTATACACCAAGGAAACCCTAATGGGCTTACAAAACACGTCAAGTGATCATGCATATCTATTCCTAATATAACTCATGCAATACTCACTTTTATATTTAGCAGTACTAACTATATAACAAACAGTACTAACTAACAGTACTAATAAACTGGCAGTACTAACAATTTGTACTGGCAGTACTAACTAAGCTTGACAGTATTAAGTCTTCTCATGGC
The DNA here is from genome assembly GCA_026074375.1 of Tanacetum coccineum. Classification (NCBI taxonomy): domain Eukaryota; kingdom Viridiplantae; phylum Streptophyta; class Magnoliopsida; order Asterales; family Asteraceae; genus Tanacetum; species Tanacetum coccineum. Next base: position 13,969 of record BQNB010149010.1, on the reverse strand, counting down.
AGTACTAAGTTTTCTCATGGAAGTACTAAGTTGAACCAGTAGTACAAAGTTGTAGAAGCCCTTAATTCCCAATAATCCTCCCTTAAACTTGTGATTGTCATTCAAATCTACAAGTTTCTTTGAATTAAACCATCTGTGCTGAGAGGATGCTTCCAAACAACTTTTACTGTCTGGTACAGTTTAACTGTATAAAGATTTTCCTTAAAAGCTCATCTGCCATCACTGAATATTCATCCACTTACAGCTTGTTACTCAGCATCAAAGTTATAAGTGCTCTTGTCAATGGATAATCTTTCTCAACCAGCATGAAAATATCATGTCCTCTCTTTATAGACATATGATGAATAGCACATGTATCATATAACTTCCATTTCAAAGGATCATGCATATACCTTTGAAGCTTCCATAGAGTATCATCATCATCTGGTTCAAACAACCTCTTCAACTCTACCCAAAGTTCTCTTTCTTTATCTTCAGTAGGTTCTGTTGAGTTGAATCTTTCATGAACTAGACTCCATAGTTTGACTAGATCATCCATATCAAAATTCTATAAACATATCTCAAAGATCCTGATATATCCCCTGAGTGATTTACCTACTCTGATGATCTTCTAATACTTTCTTGAGTCTTCAGTGTAAACTTCCCAGTCAATGATTAGGTATTTGGTTTGTAGGGCTTTCACATTCATCCTTCATCTGAACATGATCCATTACTGTTGTAGTTTGTCTTGAGACATTCATCTTTTGAATCTTCAGCTGGTTTTGAGCCTTCTCCAATCTTTGTCTCTTTGAACTTTCCTGTGATTAAGTTGCTTGTTCAATCATCTTATCTTTGAGCTTCCAGCTAACAACTTTTAGGAACTCTGTTGGTCATCACTCTCCATTGGAGTAATAGTATTACCCCTCTTCATTGTGGTCTCAAATAACCTCCTTGACTTTCATCAAAGGAAAGTTTCTTCAATGTTGTAAAGCCGGACTTCCCATATTCTCTTGAATATAATTACACATGTAAGATCCTTGTTGACTTGATTTCATGGGCTTGTTTCCTTCTTGTTCAGTCTCTTTGTTGGGCAAATCTTTGCTCTTCTTTCATTTATAAGCTCTACAAGTAATCTTGCTTGTCACTTGACAGAGTATCTTTCTCCTTCTGTGTGCATGTTAAACCTGTGTGCTAACTCTTCATCAGCTTCAATTTGAGCTTGTATGTTATCCCATTCTTCAGCATTGAAAGTGCTAGCTTCTTCATGAACTCTGCTATCCTTTGCCTTTCTTCTTTATCAAGTTGTTCTTGCAATCTCAGAGCTTCTTCCAACCCAAGTCTTTCTTGTCTAGTTGCAACACTTGCTTCTTCTGAACAGTCCAGCTTCTTTCATAATAGCTTTGCCTTTTATCTTTTCTTTTTGTTGCACTTCTTCTGATATACACTAAACTTTCAGTAGCAGTTTTAACTTCAAGGCTGGCAATACTAACTTCTGCACTAGTAGTACTAACTAGTACATTAGCAGTACTAATAACGAGCTCAGTAGTATAATCTTCTTCAAGAGCAAAAAACTCAAAATCAAATTCCCACAAAATCATGCTCATTGGCCTCTCTGAGTCTGTCACTCAACTGACTAGAGTAATTCCCTCATCTTCATCAATCTGAGCAATCTTCCTCCCCTATTTGGAAGAATCCTCCACCTCATCTTCATTTTCTAAAAACAACAAGGTCTGACCCTCTTCTAGCTTTGCTTGACTTTAACTTTGTGTCTTCAACTTCTTACTTTCGATGATATGCTTAGTGTTAGCAGCATAAATGTTCCAGTTTGGTCCTGCTTTAAAAGTCGGAATATCCAAAGTCTCCCACTTTCTTAGATATTTGTAACAAAGAAGCCGTCAATTCATTAAGGTTATACTGCCCTTCATCACTTCTAAGTGAGTTAACTCATTAGGAGAGTGAATCATGAGGCATGTAGCAGCTTCTTCGGCAACTGGGTTATTTTGCATAGAGGGTGTGAATTGGGTGGTGTGAGGAGGATGGAGCACAAATGGGTGTGTGAAGGACTAACTGGATTGTTGATCCTTCACCTCTGTAAAATCTGACCCTGAAACAAGAATTTGTTTGTAAGCAATGAAGTGTCCCACCCCATAATCCCTTGGAAGCTCTTTTCTAATTGCTAAACAATTTTTAAGTAAGGGTAGGAGTGGTAATGTTGCTTAATTACACCAATACCTTTACCCTTTAAAACGAGCTAAAATAACCAAAATCGGACTTAAAATAGCCAATCTATGCTTGTTCCTGCTAATGTATTGTGCAGGAACGGAAAACACAGAAAAGGACGAAAAACAAAGCCAAATTGACAAAACCAACTCGAAATGGAAAAAACTGTTGAAAGACAAAGCCCAATCAAAAGCCGGAAAGTCCAATCAAGACAAAAAGACAACAGAAAAGTCAACCTGGTCAAAGACAAAGTCAAGCCCAAGTCAACCCCGAGCCAAAGTCAAAGAAATATAAGTTTAGGGACTGAAAATGTCAATCCCTAAACTTATAAAAAAAGAAGAAAAGCGAAAAAAGAAGACAAGGGTGGCAATCTGTCATTTGCAAAGATACACTCCAAGGACATTGTTCTTCCAAGTCCCCAAGATTGTTTCTAACAAGGACGAGTGATGCAACTATGACCCATAACACTCATGGGGGACTTGTTTTTGCCAAGTCCCCCAAAAATTTTAAACAACAAGGACGAATTGTGCAAGAACATATGCACCATCAGGACCGAGTTTGTGCCCAACCCACCCCCCACCCCCCCCCCCCCCCAAACCTAACTCTGTTATCACCCCAAACCCTACAACACATTTTCCCGCCCTTTTTGAACCCAAAACCCACGTCACGGGTAACCACTCTCTCTTCTACCCTGCAAACCTCAAAAAAACCCATGTTAAACTCTCCCCCTCCACACTTAAACCCTAAGTCCCCATTGTGGCAATCTCACATCCCCCAATAAGGCTCATATCGACGGTCCAAGATTGCTTTTTTGAAGAAATTTGAAGGCCGAGAATTGTTGTTTTTCCCCCTCTCACACAACAAACACAGAAGAGCTTATAAAAGAAGAAGAAGACAGAAGAAAAAAGGAGGTAGTTAGTTGTTTTTCTGTTTTTTATTTTCATTTTGTATTTTCCTTCAATTTAAGCAATTTTTTTCTGTTCAAGTTTTTAAAATAGCTTTTAAGCTTTTTGTTACTGTTGTACTAACTCTGTATCTTCTTCAATTCAGTTTACGCACGTCTTCTTAATCATTTGTGTGTCGATTTTAAAGTCAACATTTAGTCAAATAACTCTTAAAAAGCTCATCTTGAGCTTATTCTTTCTCATAAAGCTCAAATTATAGTCCAAATTCTGTTTCTTAAGCATTCATTTTACTCATATTACTCATCTTACATCTAAACATCTCACTTGAGTTAACATAGTTCAATTTGGGAAGCTTAAAGGAGAAATAAGCCAAGTTCAAGCTTATTGAGGTTTAGAGAGCAAGGTGCCATCCATTTAGGATTAAGCTTTTGAGGTCATTCACTCTAAAGAGTGGCCTCTTGTGCTTAGACTCCAACAATTTTTCAGGTTTTAAAATCTTTAAAAAACTCAATTTAGTTAAAACATGAGCTTAATACAATATCTTATTACCTTATCTTCTTTGTGCCATATTTCTGTTTAGACTTGTTGAATTGGATTAATATGCTTTTGATTTAAATTTTTGTAGTTAGAATTCATCTAGTTTCCTAAATCTTCATTTCTGTCATAATTAGTACAATAGCTTCATAGAGTAACTAGCCTATTTCTTTACATAAGCTTAGCTTTTTAGTGTTAAAATAGCTTAAATAGTTTAGATATAGTAGAAGTAGATAAAAAGAATAAGCTGTTTTAGTAGATAAATAGGATTTAAAGCTTAATTAGTTTGACAGTTTTATATAAGGGAGTGTTTGGCATTAGAGGTATTTGACTTTTAAAGTCAAAGTTTTCATATCAAAACTCTTCATTCAGTTGTGTTAGGGTAGTATAGCAAGTTTTAAGCAAGTTTTAAAGGTTAGAGTCTAGTTTTACCAAGTTTAGAGTTTAAAATCCTTAGCCTAGCACCAGGGGATTTTTCACAAGAAAATCACTTGAAAATAAGTAATTAACTTACATTTAAATTGTTCAAACATGTTTTAACTTAGGTTAAGTGCTAACTCATTAGTAGGTTTTAAAGAATCCTAATTTCCAAAATCTCTAGCCTGCACATATGCATTACCACTAATTGCACCAGCAACAACACCAATGCGTTGTATATCCTCAACATTTTTAAACTAGAACTTCACATTTTCAGAATAATTTTCAGTAATTTTTGTAAAGCATGGTTAATTTTAGTTTAGGACATCTCTAGTACATATCTTAAGCTACAATAAATGCTTTTGTTTCTCAGTTCCTACAATAATAAGTTAGGTATAAGCTCAAATTATAAAAAGCTAGTAAAAGCTTACTTTCTGTAAACAGAACCAAAGTGCTTATTTTCTACCTTATTCTGTTTGATTAAATCTCAAAGTGTCTTTATTAAAGTTGTTAAGGAGGAATAAGCTCATCTATAATTTGTAAAGTTTTAAGTTTTGCTGATTCACACATTTTAATAAGCCAAAAATTAAGCCTAAGCATAGGGTCTATTTTGTACTTTCTTCATAGTGTAGGGTTACCCGTTACCTATATATTGTAAAATATGTTTCATTTACCGCCTACCCTTTACTTCCCCTTTTACACTTTCTACCCTATACTTTTCGAAAAATAAAAAAAAGGGGGAAAGACAAGAGGCCCGGGTGAGCAAGACTCGAACCCGGGACCTCTCGATACAAACCCCCTTTTACTAACACACTTACCACTGCGCCCTTGGGTCTTTTTCGTTAAAGACTCAAGGGCAATGTGAACTTATGTACATTTTGTCCCAAAACAGCTAATAAGCTGTTTAAGCTTATTTTCCGGGCTATTACTGTCGATCTTATTTGTGAATTCTTATTTTCGTAGGATACCTTATAAAGTCTAGTATTTTTTTGTAAATTTTTCAAGAATTTGTAATAAAGTTTAAATATTTTTATAATTTAATTAGATAAAAAGTTTATTTAATTCATAAAAAATACAAAAATTATCAAAAAAATATTTTGCTTTTTTAGAAAATTTTCTTTTGTCATCTAGTTTGTAGAAAAATATAAAATTTTTCGTAGGGTCATTTTTACAATGTCAACTTTTAAAGAACGGGTCCGGTGTTCGGGATTTTTTTTTGACTCGTATTTTAGAAAAAACGAACTCTCGTTTTTCGGATCTAGTCTTTTACATTCTTCGTTATTTGGTCCATAGAGTGGGGGGTTTAAAAAAAAATTTAAAAAAAAAAAAAGCGAAAAATTTCTTCGTAGGCTTATTTTAAAGATTTAGGTTTTCCCCCTTTTGTTCGGGATCTTCTGGCCTATCGTTTTCATAGATAAATTTCATAATTTTTAGGGTTTTATTAACCGTTTTAGTTCGTTTTGTTTAATTTGACTTTTTCAACTTCCAAAACTCATTCCTTCCTTCAAACTCACAAATCTTCCGATCATATCGATTTTACCATTTCCCAGCCCGTCTATGGGATAAACACCCGGGAAAGCATCTATACTATTCAGCTCGGTTTCATTGAACTTTGTTGGTTTTTACACTTAGATATATATTTTTAAATTTTTGTTATATATTATATATAATTTACGGGTTTGAATCCAGCCAGTCAAGGAGCAATAATAAAGTCTTTTATAGGGTAATGAAAGCAATCTCTTGTGCTTGTATCAAAAAAATTTGTAAAATCTTGGATGACATCAAAAATTTTGTCTTACTAGCCAAGTTTTTAAACCATGGCATCAAAATCAATTATTGGAAATATTAAAGGTTCTATGTATTGTGGCCCAAGAAATGATAGCAGTTGCTATAATAGCTACATAAATTGTGCCAGCATTTTCTTTAGAACTTAGCAGTGAAGGTGGTAGAATCAAAAAATTTTTCCATTGAGGGGAAAAATGTTCTAATTTTAAAAGTTAAGTTTATCAGACTTTGTACCACACCCCATTAGAGCAAGTTGCTCAAAAATTTCTGAAGTAGGCAAAGTACTAATACCATCAGAATCTTCTAACTTGAGATGTCTTCTAATAGATGCCTCAGAAACAACCTTGACTTTCCCATCTATTGTAGCAGTGATTTCCATGTCTCCATTCTCAAGTGTGCTTGCAGAAGCAGTTTGCCAAAACTGTTCCTAATAAAGAGACATAGATAGATGGAACTTTTTATTGCGGGCATAACCTAATGTGACTATATAGAAAATTCAATTATCTGATGAAATCCTTCACTTCCTTCTGACTTTTGTAAGTAGGCAACCATGTTGTGCTTGTCGCAGAAATCCAAATTCGCCATTTGATAAAGAGAAGTTAGATTAGGGTTCTGGGATATGTTTGTATATTAGAGTATGTGAGCTTGACAAAGTTAATTGAGATTATATAGAGAGCACTTAGGGTTTTGATTTGACCGACTGAATGAAATTTTTTGTTTATTACTGAAGAAAGCTAAGATTTTATAGAAAAAGATCATGAATATGTGTCCAATTAGTCCAAACCTATTAGACGAAGTTGTTGGAGTGGAAATTTCACAACGGCTAATTTAATTAAGAAATTTCGTATGGCATCAAACATACTAACGGTCACCCACCGATTACTAATTTTAGCCGTAACAGGTACGTAACTTTAAGTCTAGTCTTAATAACTTTACCCAACAGAGTAAATATACCTGGTCAGTGCTAACTTAATACTGGCATGTTAAGTTGATACCTAGCAGAATCAACCTCAAATTCTGTTCCAACAAGCATGTGTCATTAAAAAATTAGATTCTCACAAATCTCTCTTTCTGTTTTTCAGCTCACTAAATCCCTCATTTCTTTTTCTTACCAATTCACTCTTTCTGTTTTTATCACACAATTCTCTTTCTGTTTTTCAGCTCACTAAATCTCTTATTTCTTTTTCTCACCAATTCAAACAGTTTTGTACAATGTTCCATCAATTCCATTAGTTTCATGCTGTCCTCCCCACTTCCAAGTGTGTTAACTCTTGATAGAGGTGGATCATTGGACTGTTTAGATGCAGCCTCAAACCTGGTTTAAGCTTCTACATCCCCCCCCCCCCCAATATGGTATCTTGGCACTTGGGACCACTACCTGAATCAGTTCCCTGAGGAAAAGATTCATTAAGTGTTGCCATGGATTGGGTCCTATTTATGTTACCACTGTCCTGCTCTGCTTCTAAGCTAGAAGCAGTAGTGGCAGCCCTTTCCATTCTGTCTTCCCACTCTTTATAGACAGTCTCATCTGCAACAAGGTAAATAGGTCCACTAGACTGAGATATCTCAGTGGTCCTTTTGGCTTTCCTAGGTTTTTGAGTCTTTTTGGGTTAAGATTGTGATAGAACAGTGATTGGTTCAAGATTAGATAGTGATACAGTTGTGGATGTGTGTTGGGGTTTAGTGGGATTTCCTGACCCTTCACCCACTTCTGCTTAATTGAATAACATTCCCTTTCATCCAATCTTTAATTAACCCCCCCTCAAACAATACTTCAGATGATTAAGTAATCCAATGCTGAGCATATCAGAAAGTTAAACCAGCTAACATCAAAGCTTTGTGAGAAGATCTGCAACATTCCTGGTCTGTGTGATTCTTGATCACTTGAATCAACTCTTCTCATAAGAATCTCTTATGAAATTGGGTGCCTTATTTCCAATGTGCTTGGTTTTAAATGTAAACACTAGGATTCTTCAAAATAAAAATGGTGCTTCCATTATCAATGTGAATCTTAGGTGTTCATGAAGTTGAACCATAATCAAGCATTTGAATTTTGGATCCATAACACCATGCCCACACAATTAGCCAGCAGCAACATACTCTGTCTTCAGTAGTAGATTTGCAACAATAGTCCTTTTTACATTGCCATGAAATCAACCCTTTTGTGCCAAAGAAATTGACAACCTCCTGTGTGGAATTTCATGTCAAGTGCTAGCTCCACATAATAACTGATCAGAAAAATCTTCCAAGTCAAATGGTGAATCCTAGGATACCAAAGGCCCAATTTAGGTTGACCTTTAAGTATCTAAAGATTCTCTTCACAGCATAAGATGTGAGACTTTAGATTAACTTGGAACCTTGCAAAGCACAAATTATCACAAATATTATGTCAGGCCTAGAAGCTGTTAAGTACATCAATGATCTAATCATTGATCTATATAAGTGAACATCCACATCCTCGGCTTCTTCATCCTTGTTTAATGCCTTGTTTGTCTCTATTAGAGTGCTTGCTGCCTTTACAGTGGTAAAATCAAACTTCTTAAATATATCAACCACATACTTGTCTTGGCTAATGAAGATTCCATCCTCCTTCTGTTGTACTTGCAATCCTAAGAAGAAAGTGAGCTCTCCCATAGAACTCATCTGGAATCTCTTGTGCATCATCTGCTCAAATTCAACACATAAGCTTCTTTGTAGACCCAAAGATGATATCATCAACATACACTTGTACTAACAGGATATCACCTTTGTCTTTCTTGATGAACAAAGATCTCTTGTGCATCATCTGCTCAAACTCAACACATAAAGACTTCTTTGTGGACCCAAAGATGATGTCATCAATATACACTTGCACTAACAGGATATCACCTTTCTCCTTCTTGATGAATAAAGTCTTAGCTATAGTGCCTCTCCTAAATCCATTTTCTAATAAGTAGGTAGACAAGGTCTTATACCAGGCTTTAGGAGCTTGATGTAGACCATATAAGCTTTTTCTACCTTATAAACTTTGTCAAGGAACTGTGGATCTTCAAAACCAGGAGGTTGGTACACATACACCTCCTCTTCAATAGTACCATATAAAAATGCACTCTTTACACCCATCCGGTACACAATAAACCCCATAAATGACGTATAGGCCAAAAATAACTTGATTGCTTCTATCTTAGCAATAAGAGCAAAAACCTTATCATAATCAATTCCTTCTTCTTGGGTGTAACCTTATGCAACCAGTCTTGCCTTGTTTCTAACTATAATTCCCCTCTCATCTTTCTTGTTTCTAAAGACCCATTTGGTTCCATTGGCCCTCTTGCCATTAGGTAGATCAATCAATGTCCAAACCTTCTGCAATTTAAACTGTAGCAACTCCTCTTGCATTGCTTGTATCCAGCTTGGATCATCCAAAGCTTGAATCACCTTCTTGGGTTCTTTTTGAGAGAGAAAACAGGCAAATAAGCAGTTTTGATAATCTTTGTGATTTGTTCTTCTCTGCTTATTAATGTAACTGACCAAAGCATGTTCTTTAGAAATCTTGGTCATCCTCCTTGTTTGAGTAGCTGAATTTATGTCTCCAATGATCTGGTCTTTAGGATGATCCTTGTGTATTCTGGTTATAGGAATAGGACTAACATTCATGGTTGTTTCCATGTTGTTAATGTCAACCTCTGCACCCTCATCTTCATCATCAAATGCACTACTAAAGATACCAGTATTTAGAAGATCAACAGTACCTTCCAAATCAAGCATAAAAGGATCAGTTAGGAGATCATTAGCATTATCAAAACTTTGCCTAGTAGCACTAACAGATGGACTAATAGTAGAAACTCTGTTAGTGCTAGTAGCATAACCTTCCTTCCGTTAAACAAGCAAATTATCCAATTCAGCTCTAAAATCTTGCACATTCTAGTCACTTTCTTTATTTGAAGCTCCTCCTTCCTTCTCTTGACCATTTCTTTCACCCTTATTTGCTGGTTTTTCATTAGTCTTTTTACCAGCATCATCAGCAACTACACCCTCTGAGCTCTATGGACTATCATAAAGTAATGGTAGCAGAATGTATTGTTGAGTAGGTACTGCATCAACATTATCCTTGATACCTGTATTCTTATTAGTTTGATTCCCTGCAGTAATTGGCTCATAATTCATAGAGTTTGTTAGTAAATCAATATCAAAGAGCCAATCTGGTCCACTCCCTGCAACATTGGGTTTGTTTTCAAGAAAGGTTATGTGCAGGTTCTCCTCTACTTTCCTAGTTCTAGTGTTAAATACCCTAAAAGCCTTGCTATTTATAGAGTATCCAACAAAGAACCCCTCATCAGCCTTCCCATCAAATTTGCCTAGGGGATCTAAGGTATTAAGAATAGTCACAGGACACCCAAAAGGTCTCATAAAACTTATACTAGGTGGTCTACCATGTAATAGTTCATAAGGTGTCTTGTTGTGAGGCTTGGTCACTAAAACCCTATTCTGAACATAACAAGCAGTACTAACTGCTTCAGCCCAAAATGTAGTAGGTAATAATGAATCTGCTAGCATAGTCCTAGCTGCCTCTATTAGTGTCCTATTCTTTCTTTCAGCAACTCCATTTTGTTGTGGAGTTCTGGCAACACTAAACTCCCTCTTAATCCCTTTCATCCCACAGAACTGATTCATGTCATTATTTTTAAACTCAGTTCCATTGTCACATCTGATGATTTTAACCTTATGATTTATTTGGTTTTCTATGCCAGTAATAAAAGTTTTAAGGATCCCACTAGTCTCATCCTTAGTGGCCAAAAAGAAAACCCAACTAAACCTACTATAGTCATCAGTGACAACAAGGCAATATATCTTGTGATTGATACTCCTTACAAATGTTGGCCCAAATAAGTCCATATGCAACATTTGTAAGGGTTGGCTGATAGAGCTCACAAGCTTGGTCTTACAAGAGGCTTTGTGTTGCTTTCCCTTCTGACAAGCAACACAAGTATGGTCATTTTCAAAAAGCTTTGAAGGCAATTGCCATCACAATGAAAAAGCTTGAAAGCAAATACAACGAGATTTGGACATTTGTATGTAAGTATCAATCCATGAGAATCTTGTCAAATAAACTCCATGCACATCAATTAAGCCAAGTCATCTAATTCACCAGAGAAAATATGACATAAAAGTGTCCAACATAAAGCTGAGTGAGTCATAGTTTTTGTATATGTAAATGTTGAAATCACAAAGATTTATAAAGTATGCATGAACATTTCAATCCATATAAATAGTCCCAAAATGTAAGTGTAAATGTAGAACCGAAAGAGTAAAGTGTCTTACTGCTTCACCACAGTATTAATGAAAAAGTGTTTTGTAACATTAATGTTCAACAAAGTAAGTGTGGTACCTACAAGAATTATAAAATTTTATGTGACTACTATAACAGAAACATATCACAAAAAAATTGTATCGACTGTTGCACTAAACTCATGACACCGTAGCTAATTTATGTAGCAAAAATATGCGCAATTGTATCTGCCTACCGGTGACTGCCAAGACACCCAATGAGATTGACATGTATAACCGTTTATCGGATCCCGTTAGGTAGTGAGGCGCTACTCACACGGAAGGGCTAAAAACTAAGTCCCAAATCTCATTTAAACTTCACCCTTCCTTAACCAGTACAATTCGGTCAATCAATTGACGGTTCATGATATTCAGCAAGATAGTGGTCTAATCGCTACTTAGGCATCACGTAAAACAGGAGATAAATACCAAAACACTTGGTCCAATGAAGATTTAACCATTGTAATTCATAAACAACTTTAAATTAACTTAAATACATAAGTAGAAAGAGTGAGATATCAATCAATAACCGATTTTGAAATGATATAAGTATTAGTATTAAACAATTATGTAAACACGTTGTAATGAGCATATATTCTCCCCGAGATTTTGTAAAGCAATTTCAACCAAGTAAAATATGGGCTCTAAACTCACCTCGAGTTGTAGAACGATTGGCAGAGATGCACATATAGCACAACACAAACAGAAACCGGAACACGGCTCGACCAAGAAGTTGCAGCTTATCTTAACGGCTAAGTCTCACTAGCCTAGGATAATGTATTTGGGTTTTCCGATGGGTAGTCACATCAACGCGACACGTTGATAAAGGATTTAGGTTTCAAGTTGCAAGAGTTTGGTGGTTGGTTAAATAAAATAAATCGAAAAGCACACGCAAAGTATGTAATATATTCCGTATATATTACATATGAAAGACAAGAAAAATATATAATACGTGGCGAGTATTATATATAAGAAAAAGGAAGACGAGAAAGATAGATACACGAAGTATATAATATTTCGCAAATATTTTATAAGAAATGTGAGAAAAATAATTGTAACTATATAATTCGACACATGTTCGAAAATCACTAATTAAATTAATAATGAGTTCTTGCATAAAAGTAAACACACGTTTTAAAGTTACGAATTAGATAAATGACATTTTTAAAGTTTGTACAAAAGTTATTATTTTGTTTATTAGTCGAGAATTATAAAATACCATTTTATAATTTAGTATTTCGTTACGCGTTTTAACTAGACTAGTTGTCTCGTTTGTAAAAGTATAGCTTTCGTTTGTTTGTCGGGTTATTGTGTAATTACAATTTAATACTCTTAAAAAAACTATATAACTTAATCCTTTTTATTGGGTTTCCAAGATAATAAAAGTTTTAAACGAAAAATACTAAGTAAAGAAATTTATAAAAATTTCGACATGACCTATTCGTATATACGACGTTTCCCATTTTTACAAAACTCAATGTTTTCCCCTTTTAATCAATCAATGTTGCAACTATCCGTGTTTTTAATATAAAACTAGACGAGATCGGATAAGAAACATAAATAAGTAAACTAAACGCATCCTTGCGTGTTTAGAACATATTAGAACATAACCGGATTATACTCGCCCTTGAATACTTCGTCGGGTACATATTTTAACAGTCTGCCACGTCTCAGTATATATATATCAACACAACCAATCGCTTTAGCCTATTTATTGGAACACAATATTATATTAAATACTTTACTATTATAACTCAAATCTTGTTTACAAAAATATTATTTCATGCCAATCTTGTAACCCATTTGTTTTTGGTTCTCATCTAACAAACCGAATGAGTACAACAGAAGTTATTAGTTAAATAATATACATGTCATACTCACGAAAGCATGGTCAATGTATACAGTAACTTGTTCATTTTATCCTAACTTAACTATCATTCTTGTAAAAATGAGACAACAGAATATATGAAAAAAAATAAAAAAAAGAGGACGAGATTAACCGAGAGAGAACGAAATAGCCACAACACCTTGAGGGTGAGGGTGTGGCTGTGACGAGATGAAGTTGGTGATGGCGTAGAGATGGTGGAGAAGGAGGAGGAGATGGTGGTGTAGGCGGATGTTGGCCGGAGCTCGTCGGAAAACTCGCCGGAAAAAGAGGGGCGCCGGAAACCTTATAAGAGGGGAGAGGAGTATTTAGGGTTATATGTGTGTGTGTGTTGTAGAGATGAAAATGAAACAAAAGTTATATATTTTTATATATATTAAACTTTAAAATGAAAGTGTCAAGTTAACATAGTTTAGGGTCTAAAGTGTAACTTCTTTATTATAGTTTGGTAGAAACGGTTCGGGACTCGTTTGAATAACTTAACGGACGATTCGAATCTCGAAACTTGCGCCATTGTTTTCTAAATAATTTTTCCAACAAAATGAGTATCTATATGTCTATAATTTTATAAATCTTTTATAAAATTTAAATAAGTTGTTCATTATTTATTTGTGTGTCTCTGATAATCTTTGTTCGTAAAATGAATTTTAATAAAAATATTGCGTTTTTAAATAAAAGTTTTTGAGTAACATGATAAACAATTTATTAAATACTTTTATTTAATAAGAAGCGATAATTTAATGTAATTAAATAATTCTTGTGTCGGTACGCGTTGTACGCGGTTTTCAAAATTTGGCGAGGCTGCTTTAGCCCTCTTCTGTTGGTTTTTAAGTCTCGGGTGAAACTAAAAAGTTGTCTGAGATATCGTTTTACATCAAATTGCTTTGGGGTCAGAATCGTGAAAACGTGATTTAGTGGTTCGTTTTTGATAAATCAACTA
>BQNB010149009.1:0-16226 GCA_026074375.1 Tanacetum coccineum | reverse complement strand
AATTTGGATCGTTTTGTTTTGCAAGCATTTTTGATCGACTTACTTCTTCCAAAATCAATGTCTATTCCTCATCAATTACAGGAATAACAGCAAGTTGACTATAGATAACACTACCATCATACAATGTTAGCTTAATCCGCTAAGATTTCTTAAGATAAAACGGATTTTGATAACCAAAAGCTTGTTTGTAAGTATCATCATAAAAAAACTTGTGGCTTTGTTAACATGTGCACTGTTTGAGCAGATTGACCCACTTTATAAACAATATTATCCAGTTCCTTTATTTTCTTTTCTAAATCAATTTCTTTGTCTATGTATTTACTTTCTTTTTCTTTGGATTCATTTTTGAAAACAGTAAATGTTTTCAATAAAAATTCTTTTTCCTTGATTTGATTAGAAAGATTTTGTTCAAGTGAGTCAATTTGTTGCTTAAGTGCAAGTTTTTCCTTAATCGTATCATCCATTTGAGAATTGATCGTTTTTTCACGAGTTCTTAAATCAATGTTAAGTCTCTATTCAGAAGTTTTGACTCGTTCTTTATATCACTCAAGCTCAGCGGTTAAGGATTCATTATTTTTTTCCTGATTAGCATTTTCCTAATTATTTACATGATTAATCATCTGTTCTGACATTTGTTCAATCACAGATAATATCATTGAACTTGTTGTGCATATAAATTAGTATCTTGAACAATTGCTTGTTGTGTTTCTTGCAAATATTGAGAGTACGAAATGATATTGCTATCACTTGTTATCTCAATTTCTAAAAATCAACAACAAGTGTTTGTTCAAAATCCTGCATTGCATGCACACTTTGATTATCCATATCATTATGATAGGAGTCAGAATGAGGTACCTCTTAGATAACATCAGAACCATAGTTAGAAAGATTGGCCATGAGAACCGTTTGTGCATTCTAGACATCATCACAGTCAGAATCATAAGCATTAAGATCCTCAGTCTGGAAAGCATCAATTTTTGGAATTATTGTCTGAACAGCTTGACCGTCTGGAATTTCTGGATCTGCAAGAATCCGAGTTGCTCTTCATCTAAAATTTGTCCAGCTTCCTGTGCTTCAGCCAACATTGCCTTATCCTTAAACCATGCAGTGTTCCTTGGTCACTTAGGCTGAGTACATTTCCTTGCCATATGTCCTTCACCTTGGCAATTATAGCATTTCATAACCCTTGCCTATCCGCTTGTATTGTTTCCCCCAGAAGTAGTAGCATTACCTTTATAACCAGTACCCGAATAACATTGCCCTTGCCTCCTCTGAACTTGTTGCACTGTAACCCTGCCGTCTTGAATAGTGGCTTGGTTTCTCGGATTAGAGGAAGTTCTAAGTTGGATGTTGGTTGAAGGGAACCTTGAAGAAGCTACAACTGTCAGAAAAGCCATTGCCTTGTTGAGACATGCAATTAGATCATCTCCTTGATTAAACATAGGAATAGCAAGACCTGAGTCTACTAGAGGGAACTCAGTCATTCGTTGTGTTGAAGCTTGAGGTGAGTGATAAGCAATTTATGGAACATATGAGGTTTGATGATTCATTTGAGACTGATATTGATGTGATGGTGGAACGGATGAATGATTGATTTGTGGTTGAGATGGATGAGTAGGTGCATACATTGGTGAGTATGATTGAGGATAGTGAACTTGTGGAATCATGTTGTTTGCTTGTTGAGGAAAGTGTGTAGGATTGTATTGAGAGTGATAGTTGGTAAGTTGAGATGGAGGTTGATTGTAATTAGCAACAATTGCAAGAGGATCTTGGTATCGTTCAAGCATCAAGCTAGTTTCATTTGCATGTGTCTCATGTTGTTCAAGGTATGAGTACAATTGATCATAGTTTGTTGTATGCAAATCTCTTGCCAACTTCACATCCGTCACAAACTTACTCTATTCTGGTAGAAGACTGTTCAGAAACTTTGTATTCACTTGAACTGGTCGCATTGACATATTGATAACATTCATGTTGTTGATGAGTTGAGCAAATCTCTAGTAGTACTGATAAAGTGTTTCCCCCTTCACAAAAGTAAACTTATCAAACTCGTCATACAATTTACATTCCTTTTCTTGTAATTACAATTTCGTTCCTTGCATCAGAAGCTTAACTCTGTCCCAAATCTCTTTTGCCACTTTATGATGATTGACAATAGCATAGACATCCGGTGGAAGACCTTGAATAACGATAATGACGGCTTTGCAATCGAAATCAGTTTGGATCTTTTCAGTAGCAGAAAGTTCAGCATAAGTCTTTGTTCTAGTGGTACCATCTTCTTCAATAACAGTAGGCCAAATAAGTGGACCATTTTGAACTTAGCTAAGTATCATTCTCCCATTATCCCTATTCTCCATGTAATGTTCCATACGACTTTTCTAAGAGTCATATAAAGATTTCTCCAACATGGGAGGACGGTTGTCTACACTGGCAATGATCATAAATTCAGCTAAAGTTGTCATTTTGAATTGATTAATTAAATGAGAATAGATAACCTTTTGATCGTTCAGTGATTAGAGGTTGTTGTGTTAAATTGTTGTTTGTTTTAAGTGAATGAGTCTTAAGATTACACGGAATTTTACAATTCTTGATAAAACCAAGAAAATAATTGAATACTTTACGGGATTTTACAAATCACAGAAAAACCGTATAAATCGTCAAGGCAATATGGTATAAGTCTCTAAAGGTAAGTGTATAAATCACCCAAGTGTAGTGTATAAATCACCTTAAGAAAACTTGTATAAATCACCGTTTAGAAGACTGTATAAATCGCTGGATTTCAATGAGGTATAGATCGTTAGATTTCACTGAGGTATAAATCGCTGGATTTCAATGAGGTATAAATCGCTGGATTTCAATGAGGTATAAATCGCTGGATTTAGAGACGTATAAATCATCGTACTACCTCACGTATAAATCACCGGATATACACACGTATAAATCGCCGAATCCAAACACGTATAAATCGCCGAATACAAACACGTATAAATCGCCAAATATAAACACGTATAAATTGCCGAATTCAACAACATATAAATCGCCGAATTCAATACGTATAAATCGCCTAATTCAAACAGTGTGTACAAAAAGTCGTCTTCAAAAACTTCAAATCACTTAAATACATAATTTTTGACGTTTTTACTTGATTTTACTTGTACTTCTTGCTATTCTATGACTAAGAGAACCTTAAAAACACAAACTTTATGGTTTTTAACACAAAAAATTTGAAATCAAGATTCTTGTACCCAAAACCCTTTTTCGAATCAAAAAGATGAAGATTTTTTAGTTTTTTCAAAGTTTTTCTTGTACAACTACCCTATACTAAGATAAACAAAGAAGAAAGTTTATAGCTTTATGGTTTTTAAACCCACAAAAGATGAGAATCTATTGTCAAGGTTCGAACCAAACTCATGTGTAAACAAGTAAAAGAAACACACACAAAACAAAGCTAAATCACCCCATGGCTCTTAATACCAATTGTAGAATATATGATAGAGAAAGGAAAAGAGAGCAATATTAGATTAGAAAAAGTGAAAGTGAACAACTAACCCTCTCCAAGGTATGGAGAGGGGTACGTATATGCCTAGCATGGCCGGCCATGGACCCATAATGGGCTTACCATAGGCCTTGGGCCTTTTTACCTTATTAAGGTTCCAAAAACTATACTACGAGCCTATCTTACGATATTTGTAGAAGTGACCGATACTTTTGTATTCCTAACACTTAATCACTGTATATTTCATTTACATGAATAATACGAGCATTAGAGAAAGAGACACGGGATTTGGATGTGGAAATCAAGCAAATGAAGGTTCTCAAAGCCAGTTACGGCGTAACCACTCCGCAGGAGTTACGCCGTAACCAAATTAAAAAAGAAATGAGTCATAACCAATGATTACAGCGTAACTGCTTCATCGCAATCACGTCGTAACATACCACTTTTAAGAAGGATGACACATCCTAGTCATGGTTACGGCGTAACTAGTACTCTATAGTTACGCTGTAACACATATTAAGCCTGGATATTGGAAGCCCACATCAGCATGGTTATGGCATAACCCATCTCACCAGTTACACCTTAACTAATTCAAAAAATATAAATAAATACCTCATTTAGCACATTCGGCATCAACCCTTCCACCATAGTACCAAAGGGCGAACCAAGCCTATAAAAGTCGAAGCATTCCACCAGAAGTCCAAGGGAGAAATCACTTTACTTACTTTTGTATTAATCATTCATAAACACATCCTGTAAGAATGATGATGGTTCAAGATCTCTTTCATTATTTCTTATCTTGTTGTTACTATGAGTGGCTAAGCACTTCTAGTGTTGGCCTAGTTATGAATGTACTGATGTTATGATTCTTCCTCATTTATTTATCGTTTGAATTAGATATCCTATTTGTCTGTCATTGATCCTTGAGTTTTAGTAGTATTGAGGGTGGTTTAGATCCTGTTGGTATTATTATTAAGCTGACATGTTGAACTTAGGATCAGCGGGATACTACGATAAGTTGGCATCTATCCCTAGTGTAGGAATTAATCTGATTACCGCCTTTATCACATTAAATACTTAAAAATCTCAGGAACTCTTTCAGAGAGGGTCTATAATCTATCTAGGTTATAGAAAAGTCCTTAGGATAGTTAGAATTTAATCACTGCAACTTGGATGCCCTACCTTCATGACTTTCAGGGAATTAGGATCACAAGAAGTATAAGAAAAACCTCAAATGCCAATTCGGGTCTATTGATATTAGAACCACTAATAAAATGATATCTAGACATCGCACTAGGAAACTTGTCATAGCATTGGTAATGAAATAACTAGGTTAGCATGATTTTCTCCCTAACTGTTCCCAAATCATTTACTTTTCGGATTTATTTTCCTGTCAAGATTTCAAATCAACTCAAAACCATTTTTAAACCTGTGACACATTTCAAATAAAAACTAATACAACTTAGCTCTTGGGACGACCTCGGATTTACCAAGTCTTGTACTAAATACGACCGGGTTCTCTGCCCGTTAGAGCGTGTAGACGTCCAAAGACGAGTTTTATAAATTTAAGACTTGCAAATTTAATTTTACAATTAATACGCATCAAGTTTTTGGCGCCGTTGCCGGAGAGCTAATTAAGTTTTAAATTTGAATTTATGCATATATTTTATTTCAGAATTTTTCAAATTCTTTTGTAAGTATATTCTGCGTTTTTATTGATAATTTTTAGATATGGGAGATGATGTTGATATCAACACGCTCACCATGGAGCAATACCTGCCTTTGATTCAAGATAACATTAGACCGAGCGTGGTGAAACCCGAGATCGGCGATGATGTCGAGTTCGAGATCAATAGCAACTTTATAAGGGAATTAAAACGCAAACTTTTTAAAGGTACTTATGATGAAGATGCCCACAAACATGTGTGAAGAGTATTAGAGATCGCAAATCTTTTCCACTTCTTGGCATCACTTATGATGTCGTTATGCTTAGAGTGTTTCCTATTACACTCACGGGGCCAGACTTAAGATGGAAAAATAGGCTTTTAGTAGGGTCAATCACTACATGGGATCTTCTTAAGAAAGAATTCATTAGGCAATATTGTCCACCTTTTAAAACTGCCAAGAAATTAAAAGGAATCCACAATTTCAAACAAGAGATGGACGAGACGTTGTATCATGCTTGAGAAGATACAATGATCTTTTATACAGATGTCTGCAGCATAATCTGAACAGCCAACAGACGGTTTAGATCTTCTACACTGGATTAGACATCCCTACCCGTATAATGCTTGACTCAAAGGGATTCATTCCTCTTATTACACCAACTCAAGCCCTTATATCAATACAAGTCATGGCAAACCATTTACGTAATTGGTATGATGGAGCAACTACTAGGGAAAGAATCGATGGTAGCTCGGATAACGGTGATACAAAGAAACTTAATGAGAATATTCATGCTTTTTAAGTAAGTTGCAAGACTTGCAAAGGGGTGCATCTAACCAAAGAGTGTCCTCTCATTAAAGAGGATAAGTTGAGCAAAGTAAGCATATAGGATCCTTGGAGGAAACAATCATCAAATACTGTGAAGAATTAATAAAAAAACAAGCCGCGAATGATGAATGGATTAGAATATTCATTAGAAACACGGACTTGAACTTAAAGGCACTTGACACTTCAACAAAGACCCTGCAAGAAAGCTTATCAATTAACCCAAACGGTCCTCACTAATGCAGGTGAAATAGTCAAGGCAAAAACGAAAAAGGATAAGGAAGACATGAAGGAGTTGGTTCCTCGTGACTTGCCTATTGTTCACCTTTATGTTCCACCTATGCCATTTCTAGGGCGTTTGAAAGAACAAAAGGGTAACCCTTACAAAATTCATGAAATTGTTTGTATGATTGGAAATCTTGAGAAAACTCGCAAAGCTCAGGAGGATGAAAGAGACATGGAATACGGTTGGGATATTATGGTCAAGGATGTAGAAAGGCTTAAGCAGATACTCACACCTACCGTACACACTTTACCCAACCTTGAACCAGTGATGCAACCGTATATGCCAATAAATTCAGCCTGTGATGAAGCAAAATTTGTAAGGGAAGAGGAACATGATTATAATATTCCTCTACATGATGGCGTGATGCAACCTTTGACTCTATAGACTGTGCACATCACACCACCCGATGATGATTATGTAGCACCGGCTTGTCAGAACTAAGAAATCACTTCACTTCATAATTAAGAACAAGAAATTAAGATTGGGAGATGATGAAGAATTATAGAGAGAGAAACTAGAGAGAGAAAGTGAGAGAGAATGGAAGATTACTTGCAAAATGGAATATTACAAAATGACCAACTCACCTTACCTACCTTGGTAAGGTGTATATGTATCAAACTAAAAGGCTTGCATGCCTTTAGTATTTCTACGTGCCGGGCTCAGGATTACTTGGGCTTTTGCCCGATACACGTGATCGGTTAGCTTACATTTAAGAGCCCGTTTACCCGTCTAGTCTATTACAACATATATTAATTAATGACCAAGACCTAATATAATAAATGAACGAACTTCCTTGTTCGACTCAATATTTTGAGGCTAACAATTCCTCGAAGTGATTCATTGTGACACTCCTTTGGGAGATCAATGAGACTGCTTTTGTCGTGGGATATTGTGATCATTGTCTCTGTCTACTTTGTTTGTAGGCTTTGTTCCTTCATGCTATGTGATCTATGATCTTGAGCTTTTGACATTGTTCCTTTTGACTTGATCTTTCATCCAAGCATCTTTAAATCCTTTAACCTTCTGTCTTGATCGACCTTTGCCACCTTTGGCGATCTTGTGTCTTGACCAACACGCTCATACTTTGTATCATCTTGAAAGCTTGCTAACAATCTCCCTTGATAAACTTGATATCTTTGAAGGAAGATCTTGTATATCAGAGTTTGTGTGCGGAGACTTTGTCCTATAATTCTTGAGCTTTTCATGATTTTAAAATCTCTGATGCATATATAGTATGTCTTTGTAGTTTGAGCATGAGCATGTGGTAAAGAATCCGACCTTTTTCAGCTGGCATATGCATCACCATCTCCTCTTTATGTATCCTGAAATAAAACAGTTAGCAATAAAGCGTGTGGATGAATATGGCTTTGTCATTCGTCCGGATTTGGTTAGATTAACCTTCGGTTCCCTAGGAACGTTTTACAGTATAAATATTGTACCTGTGATCAGGTAGATTCAAATAAACTCCTTGACAGGGTTTCCAGCTCAAAGCGTAGGATCTTCTAAACAGATGATTAGATTTACATGCTTGCTAGTTCTTATTACCGAACGTCTCAAAGTATTACAACACGGAAGAGTGAATCATAATGAGTTACTATCTTTCTGACTAATGCTATCAATTCATTTCCTGGAACAATATGATTCAACATTGAATGGTCACCAATCGTTAGCTTTCCATTAACGACAAGTTTTGATTCATATAGAATCTCGCAAGTCACCTACCAAGAGCTTTGTTTTTGATGCTAGCTCAAGCAAGATTTCATCCATCCTTCATTTGTTGATACAGTAAGTATCAACACGGATGTTCTGGCACAATCACAATTATAAATGCGTAGGACTCTTGATAACAGCTTTGAAAACTTATTGGTGTTCAACAAGTGTTAGAAATGCAAATGTGTCCTAATGAGATTGTATTTTATTGATCACTATGGCACTAGACTCGATTATGCCTTTGGTTTTTAGTAATCAAGGCTGGAGGCAGACTGCCACCTATTCAATATTAACTAACTCGGAGTGAGAAAGTCAATAGAAGTCGTATGTATCTCCGTGACAAATAAGACAAGTTTCGTTTGAGAAAAACCCGAATGGCTGGGAAGGGTTGTGCATTGCATAACTGGGTCCATGATGTCGCCTTCAATGTCAGCAATCAACATTGTGATTCTGACAGCATATGTATTGACCCGGTTTCTGCCTAAGTTGTGTGGAGGGCTTCTTTCTTTACACCCATTAAACCGTACATTTCTTTTTCATTCTTCAAACCCCTTCAATGGCTTACCAAGATGTCAAAATACTAACCCTTGTATGTGATTTGTTCCAGTGGTTATCTCAATCTTAGTCGGCATTCTTCCCTTATACACATTCATCTCCAATCATACCTAAGGACTGCTATTTCTAACTATGGAGTGTCCTTGGGTAGATCCCTCCGGTTCTGGTTGGATCATAGGACAAATACCTAACCTTACCACCTTATGACTTCAGAATCGTCGTGAAATAAGATGTTGTAGGGTATGAGATCGTAACCATAAAACCTTTTTCGAAGAGTATCAAGCACTTTGAGTCGATAAGATCACTTATTATTTTCAAGATCACATTTTAAATACATTTCTCCCCTTATTTTAAATACTAATTCACTTAGTTTTTGAAATACTTTGTGATTAAAATTTGTCTTGAAATACCATGGGGAAAACTTTTACTTAGCATGAATTACATGGAACATAAACTTGCTCCCCCTCGATTTTACATATGTTTGACACCAAAAACAATGATACCAAGTTGTAAAATGAATATAAAATTGAGGGTTAGCATTGTTGAGCACACAATTTTGAAAGATTATGAATTGTCATTGAAGAATTTTTGAAAAGTTGTGCCAACCACCAATCATTCTTATAACAATCAATCTATCTAATAGTCAATATTATTCCGAAGATGATATTAAGACCTTTTAATAATGTAGTTGCATAAATAAGAATTGTTCATGTAATGATGTATCCAACAAACATTAAAACATTGTATTTTTAGAAGAAAAAAACCCCCCTCAAAAATGACTCATTATACAAAAAAATGACACCAAAAGTAGAATAATTGATCTATGAAAAACAATATGAGACTGGATGATGAACACACAATTTTGAAAGATTATAAATCGACCATGAGAAAGGTTCTTTGAGAAAAATTCTAAGTTCATACGTTTTGAAAAACCAAATGATAGAAAAGACTTCACTTCTAACGCAAGGATAAGCCCGCACTTATGCGTACACTCGCCTTTGTCATCGGTCTGAGTTGCAATCTGAGAGAGATTACAAGTCATGAGAGAAAAAATAGAAAATGACCATTTTATAGAAAGCAATTATGAAACTCCTGTTCGAACTTCATTTACACGCCCGTGTCGATATAATCACATTTCTATTACGTAAAAGTTATACGAATTCCAAGAGACATTCGAGAAGACTATTTTTTGAAACAATTTTCTGATTTTTTTGATTTTGAATTTTCTTTTTGAAATTTTATAATTGTGTATTTTTCTTTTTTCAAAAATAAGTACAGTGAGTTTGATGGTAAAAGTAACAATCAGAATTCATTTGTCAAACCTCAGTTCTGCTGATGTCAAACATCATCCATACAATTCGGCCTGACAGAAATACTAAAACCTATCTTCGGATAGGGCTTTAGTAACTAACTCGGAGTGAGAAAGTCAATAGAAGTCGTGTGTATCTCCGTGACAAATGAGACAAGTTTCTTTTGAGAGAAACCCGAATGGCTGGGAAGGGTTGTGCATTGCATCACTGGGTCCATGATGTCGTCTTCAATGTCAGCAATCAACATTGTGATTCTGACAGCATATGTATTGACCCGGTTTCTGCCTAAGTTGTGTGGAGGGCTTCTTTCTTTTCACCCTTTATCCATACATTTCTTTTTAATTCTTCAACCCCTTCAATGCTTACCAAGACGTCATTACTAACACCTTGTTGTGATTGTTCCAGTGTTAGCTCAATCTTAGTCGGCATTCTTCCCTTATACACATTCATCTCCAATCATACCTAAGGACTGCTATTTCTAACTATGGAGTGTCCTTGGGTAGATCCCTCCGGTTCTGGTTGGATCATAGGACAAATACCTAACCTTACCACCTTATGACTTCAGAATCGTCGTGAAATAAGATGTTGTAGGGTATGAGATCGTAACCATAAAACCTTTTTCGAAGAGTATCAAGCACTTTGAGTCGATAAGATCACTTATTATTTTCAAGATCACATTTTAAATACATTTCTCCCCTTATTTTAAATACTAATTCACTTAGTTTTTGAAATACTTTGTGATTAAAATTTGTCTTGAAATACCATGGGGAAAACTTTTACTTAGCATGAATTACATGGAACATAAACTTGCTCCCCCTCGATTTTACATATGTTTGACACCAAAAACAATGATACCAAGTTGTAAAATGAATATAAAATTGAGGGTTAGCATTGTTGAGCACACAATTTTGAAAGATTATGAATTGTCATTGAAGAATTCTTGAAAAATTGTGCTCAACCACCTAATCATCTTATAACAATCAATCTATTTAATAGTCATTATTATTCCGTAGATGTTATTAAGACCTTTTATAATGTGTTGAATACATAAGAATTGTCATGTTATGATGTATCCAACAATCATTAAAACATTGTTTTTCAGAAAAAACTCCCCCTCAAACATTGACTCATTTAAAAAAAATGACACCAAATGTAGAATAATTGTCTTGTAAAACAATATGAGGACTGGAGTGTTGAACACACAATTTTGAAAGATTTTGAATCGTCATTGAGAAATTCTTGAAAAATTGTGTTCAACTTTTTTGAAAAACCAAATGTTAGAAGACTTCTCTTCTAACGCTAAGGATAAGCGCACTTATGCGTACACTCTCCTTTGTCGTTCGGGTCCGAGTTGCAATCTGAGAGTGATTACAAGTCATAGAGAAAAATAGAAATGACATGTTTTGAAAGCATTTGAAACTCCTGTTCGAACTTCATTTACACGCCCGTGTCGATATTAATCAACATTTCTAGGTACGTAAATGTTATCGATTCCAAGAGACATGTCGAGAAGAATATTTTTTGAAACATTTTCTGATTTTTTGATTTTGTATTTTCTTTTTGAAATTTTATATTTTTGTATTTTTCTTTTTTCAAAAATATGTACATGTTGATGTTTGATGAAGTATCAAGCATATTCATTTGTCAGAACGGAGTCAAACATCTCATACCAATTCCCCTGACAAGATAATGAAACCTATCTTCGGATAGGGCTTTAGTAAACATATCAGCCAATTGGTATTCAGTTCTGACAAAGTACAATTCAATTATACCGTTTTTAACCTGTTCCTTGATGAAATGATACTGAGTATGGATGTGCTTGGTACGGGAGTGTTGCACGGGGTTGCTTGAGATTGCTATGGCTGACTGAGAGTCGCAATAAAACGGTATTTTGTTGTAGTTGAAGCCATAATCTTGAAGCTATGTCCTCATCCACATTACTTGAGCGCAACTTGCAGATAACGCCACGTATTCAGCCTCTGCGAATGACATTGCAGTACAGTCTTGCTTCTTTGACATCCAGCTGACTAACTTGTCACCTAGGAATTGTATTCCTCCAGAAGTGCTTTTGCGTGAATCAACGCAACCGGCATGATCGACATCTGAAAAAGCTGTTAGTTAAAGCCAGAACCCTTCGGATACCAGAGTCCCATGGTAATGGTACCTCTTAAGTATCAAAAGATCCTTTTTACCTCTTTGAGGTGTTTTTTAGTCGGTCTTGCTTGATATCTTGCACAATAACATACAGCTTGCACTATGTCTGGTCTACTAGATGTCAAATACATGAGTGACCCGATTTTACTACGGTAGTCAGTTTGGTCTACGGGTTCACCACTCAAGTCTGCATCTAATTTAGGTTTCGTAGCATTGGTTGTACCTTGCTTTGTCCTTTTTCCATTCCTGATTTTTTAAGAATTTCTTAAGTATATTTGGCTCATGATTGATAAAATATCGCGTGGGGATTGGTGGATCTGAAGTCCTAAAAAAGATTTCATTTCCCCATTTAAGGACATTCAAAATATATTATGCATTAATTTTTCAAATCGTTTAGAAAATTTAGGGTTTGTGGAACCAAAAATAATGCCATCAACGTAAATTTGCACAAGTAGAATGTCCTCCCTGTATTTTATCGTGAATAGGGTCGGGTCAATGATACCTTTAGAAAAACCTTTGGAAATCAGGAATTTTGAAAGTTCATCATACCAGGCTCTCGGAGCTTGTTTTAATCCATATAGAGCTTTCCTTAGACGGTAAACTTTTTCTGGATGATCAGGATCAACGAATCCGTCTGGTTGGGCAACATAAACCTCCTCCTTCAATAGACCATTAAGAAATGCCATTTTCACGTCCATCTGATAAATTGGAAAAGACTTGTGTGCAGCATATGCGACAAAAATCCTGACAGCCTCCAAGCGAGCAACTGGAGCAAATAATTCTTTGAAATCAATACCCTCTTCCTGAGCATATCCGTTTGCTACAAGTCATGTTTTGTTGCGAATTACAGTTTGTTCTTCATCCTTTTTGTTTTTCCATAACCACTTTAGCATGATTACGTTCTTGCCAAAAGGTTTGTCAATGAGTTCCCAGACTTGTAGTCTGTCAAACTGATGAAGTTCTTCCTGTATTGCTTCTATCTATGGAGTCTAAATAACTCCTTAGATCGTTTAAGCTCAGTTTGTTTAGAACTTATATCTAGAATTAATAACATTGATAACATATATGCACATCGAAATTAAACAAAGAACAATGTTATCATCAACAAGGTTTTACCAAACATTCCAAGCCCCACTATTATTTGATCAGAATAATACATGTTATCTACCTATAACAAGTATCAAGTTACCTTGACCTTGAGGCTATACCACAAACTATAGACATCTACATTGATCCTTGTGTACACACACACTTTTCTGGATACTAAAAACAATATGCCTAGACCTCCTTTTATAGCATAAGGAGTCAAGGCTTTACATGGAAACTATTAAAAGATATTAATAAGTTTGACCAAATTTTTATTTAATGAGTTTGACCAAATCTTTATCTCTTTTTGACCAAATCTTTATTTAATGAGTTTGACCAAATTTTTATCTCTTCATCTTTATCCCTTTTTAACTAAATCTTTATTTTCTTCTACATCTTGTAGAATCCCACAATGACGACTTTGGTCCTTTTGTTTCCATTTTTTTTCATTCGTGTTTTGTCTTATCAACTCAAATATAATTCCCAACAATCTTCCATTGTTGATAATGAACCAAAACCAAATTAGCAGAACTTCCCCTGAAGTTAATATACGAATGAAAACTTCCTGAAGATAACAAGGATCTATAAGTTGGCAAATCATTCAAAATCTTCTTCCCTTTTTTGTCTTCATCAAATTGTGGGACTAAAGTAATGCTACTTTATCTTCACAACTACAAATCCATTTTCAACCTGTTCTTTGATGAAATGATACCGAGTATGGATGTGCTTGGTACGGGAGTGCTGCACGGGGTTGCATGATATTGCTATGGCTGACTGAGAGTCGCAATACAACGGTATTTTGTTGTAGTTGAAGCCATAATCTTGAAGCTGTGTCCGCATCCACATTACTTGAGCACAACTTGCAGATAACGCCACGTATTCAGCCTCTGCTGATGACATTGCAGTACAGTCCTGCTTCTTTGACATCCAGCTGACTAACTTATCACCTAGGAACTGTATTCCTCCAGAAGTGCTTTTGCGAGTATCAAGGCAACCGGCATGATCGGCATCTGAAAAAGCTGTTAGTTCAAAGCCAGAACCCTTCGGATACCAGAGTCCCATGTGAATGGTACCTCTTAAGTATCGAAAGATCCTTTTAACCTCTTTGAGGTGTTTTTCAGTCGGTCTTGCTTGATATCTTGCACAATAACATACAGCTTGCACTATGTCTGGTCTACTAGATGTCAGATACATGAGTGACCCGATTTTGCTACGGTAGTCAGTTTGGTCTACGGGTTCACCACTCAAGTCTGCATCTAATTTAGGTTTCGTAGCCATTGGTGTACCAATGCTTTGTCCTTTTTCCATACCATGTTTTTTAAGAATCTCTAAGGTGTACTTGGCCTGATTGATAAAAATACCTCGTGGGGATTGGTGGATCTGAAGTCCTAAAAAGAATTTCATTTCCCCCATTAAGGACATCTCAAATCTACCGTGCATTAATTTTTCAAAACGTTTTGAAAATTTAGGGTTTGTGGAACCAAAAATAATGTCATCAACGTAAATTTGCACAAGTAGAATGTCCTCCCTGTATTTTATCGTGAATAGGGTCAGGTCAATGATACCTTTAGTAAAACCTTTAGAAATCAAGAATTTTGAGAGTTCATCATACCAGGCTCTCGAAGCTTGTTTTAATCCATATAGAGCTTTCCTTAGACGGTAAACTTTTTCTGGATGATCAGGATCAACGAATCCATCTGGTTGTGCAACATAAACCTCCTCCTTCAATAGACCATTAAGAAATGTCGTTTTCACGTCCATCTGATAAATTGGAAAAGACTTGTGTACAACATATGCGACAAAAATCTTGACAGCCTCCAAGCGAGCAACTGGAGCAAATGATTCTTCGAAATCAATACCCTCTTCCTGAGCATAACCCTTTGCTACAAGTCATGCTTTGTTGCGAATTATAGTTTGGTCTTCATCCTTTTTGTTTTTCCATAACCACTTTAGCTTGATTACGTTCTTGCCAAAAGGTTTGTCAACGAGTTCCCAGACTTGTAGTCTGTCAAACTAATGAAGTTCTTCCTGCATTGCTTCTATCCATGCAGAATCAGCCATTGCGTCCTTAATGTTTTTCGGTTCAACAATACTCACGGTGAGTGCGAACATACACATTTCAGGATCTGTTGCAAGTTGTCGTCTTGTTTGCACTGGCTTGGATGGATTGCCACGAACTTGAGTTAACGGGTGATCTTTTGTCCATCGGTATTCGGAATCTTGAGGTTGATTGAAGGTATGCATATTTGAAGTACCAATATTGCGTGAGGAAGACTCAACATTTTCTTGTACCGGTGTACAGAAAGGATTGGTAAATTCTGCTTGATTATCGTTGTTTTCCTCAGCATGAACATTTGTTGGAGTTGTCGGTTCTGATGTAGGTTGAATATGCGTTGAAGGTAGTGTGTCTTTTTGAATAGAATTGTCGGTGGGAGAAGAAGACTTGTTGACACGAGAAGTACCATCATTGAAAAATTCATCGTACAAAGGACCGAAAAGAAGATCCAACTCCTGTTGTGATGGAACTGTTGTATCTGCTGAAGGAGAAACATTTTGTAGTTCTGGTGCGGGGTCAGGGTTGTCATAATCTGACGCCTTTTGTCGTTGGGGAACGAGGCCTGAAGTGTCATTAGCAACAGACGTCTCAGACATCTCTTTGATCTCATCAAATCTAAGATGGATGGATTCAACTATTAACCTTGTTCTCTTGTTGTAGACATGATATCCCTTTGACTGAGTGGAGTATCCCACCAAAATGCACGGATCCCCTTTTTCTTTCATCTTATCCAAGTTCTCACCATCTTTGGTTAGGTAACAAGTGCAACCAAAGATGTGAAGGTGTTTAATTGAGGGTTTTCTATCATTAATGATGTGATATGCCGTTTTCTCATGAGTTAGGATAATGATGGATCTGTTTTGAGTATAGCATGCGGTTGCAATTGCTTCAGCCTAAAAGAATAAAGGAAGTTTAGAAGCTGAAAGCATCGTTCGAGCAGCCTCAACAAGAGTGCGGTTTCGTATTTTGACAACGCCGTCCTGTTCAGGTGTTCATGGTGTAGAAGTTTGATTCTCAATTCCTTCTTCTTTAAAGAATGCATTAAGTGTCTTGTTTAAGAACTTAGTGCCTCTGTCAGTGCGA
>BQNB010149008.1:0-16226 GCA_026074375.1 Tanacetum coccineum | reverse complement strand
TCGATCCTCCTAGTTCGATCCCCACTAGATCTCTTGTTCGATCCTCCTAGTTCGATCCCCACTAGATCTCTTGTTCGATCCTCCTAGTTCGATCCCCACTAGATCTCTTGTTCGATCCCCTTGTTCGAACCCCTTGTTCGATTGTCTTTGTTCGATCCCTTTGTTCGATTGTCTTGTTCGAAGGTCTTGTTCGATCGTCTTGTTTTCCACTCGTTCGATCCACACACGAAAACAAAGACCCTTTTCTTGCTAGAAGACACCACGAACAACTTGTAAATCTCCAAGAAATCTCTACAAAAATATGATTAGCTCGAACAAGTAATGATAACACGAACCAAGACAACGAGTACGATCAAGACTCTTGTTTTTCCCTTTGTTCGATTATTGTATCCAACCTAAAGAAGAAACAAATCCCCAAATCTTGATTGCTAACGAGATGGTTTTAATGATATTAGATTAATCATAAACCATCTATGAATCAAGAATCAAAATAAATAATTAATCAAAACAAAGAACACGAAACCCTCTTTTTTTTTAAATTCGATCAACCACAAAACAAAAACAACAAAAAAAAAACAAAACAATCACTTTTGGCTCTTGATACCAATTGTAGGATCCCTAGATCATTCTAAAGATTAATCACAAGATCAATAGCACAAAAGATTAAACATTAAAGAACTTTTGATTGAAAGAAACAAAAAGTTGCTACAAACCCTAAAGATGAAACATATAATGGAGAAGCTAACCTAATTTTGACTAAACTAGGTGTATTTATACTAAATGCATTAGCCTAGGAGGCCTTTTTGGGCGAGGGCTTACTTTTGGACTTTTTAATCTTTGGACCCGTATACATATAAACATTAATTAACAATTAGTCTTATCAGCTAGACTTTTGTCTGTGATTAATTCTTCGAGTGACCGAAACTTCTTTGTTCGGGTCCATAGTTATGTGAAATCCTAACACCTAATAAAATATTAAGTTTCCCGCTTTATACCGACACACCTAATTATCACATATACTTTACCCTTGTTTCCACAGTTATGCTTACATAACATCTAGAAGTTTCCGCAATTAGAATTTACATATTTTTAAACTGCACTGGACGCACCAATAATTTAATAATGCATTTCTAAAATATTCGATTAACGTTTTGCAAACTCAACACGGGACAATTCAACTGCTCAAACCCGCCACTTTTTAAACCAATTCAGCATCCACACTCAAAATTTCTTTTCCTCAAAATGATAAATTCGCACACAAACTTATCACCTCCAATCTCGTTTTCCTATCGATCAATTAATTTTTAGACAAAGATCGCAACTTTTTGTAGAAAACATCAAACAAAACAACTTTTTAATTTTCACAACGGGAAGGCTGTTTCGCCAGAAAAGCCCGAATCTCCAATTAAAAACAGTTATCAAGCTCCCTTTTCTCTACATTATGCTGATTACTTTTTCTAAAACTAAAACGCAGACCTGCGTTCTTGAGTAAAAACCACACTTAATATGCGCACTTGTAAGACCAAATTTCTCCGCTTTTTTTAAGCAAAATGAAAATCCGAGCAACTTTCGTAGTTTTAGTCTAGACCCAAAATGAGTTACAGAAAATGATGAAACCTAGCCCATTTACGATTATGTCAGCAAAGCTATACTATTATTTACCCTTATGAGTCTTGAATTTATGCGAAACTTTTCAAAACTTCGTTTGACCATAAAAACTATTTCGTCTTTTGTGATTATGGTCAAGAATTTCTATATCACTACGACCATTCTCAACAAGTACTAAACATATTTTATTTGGCCTACGACTTTTTTTAAAAAAGACTTTATACAATACCTTACACAAACCACATTCTAATTTTCTTTCATACAATATATTATTTTTATTGAGCAATACCATAAAATTATCAACCAAATTCCTCAAAATTTACAATACTAAACGTCAATCCTACTCTTCTCAATCATGCTAAAATATTATACCACCATTTTTCAAATTAGCACAAATTATATAACCACGTGTCTTATTGATTCCAAAACAACCGAAAACTAAATTCTAAACTAATGAGCCAAATAATAGATAGCATTAAAAAATGCTTCTCAAGAAACCAACAATATAGAAGATGAGATATAAATTCCTCAAAATTATCAAATACTACGCCAATCCTACTCCCCATCATCTAAGATATTATACCAACACTTTTCAAATGATCACAACTTATATACACACATGTCTTATGGATTCCAAAACAACGAAAACTAAATTATACTAATGGGCAAATAAAAATAGCATTAAAAAAATGCTTCAAGAATACCAACAACACAAATAGAAAGTAAAACGGTGTATGACGTCCTTGACATAGAATCCAATATGCAAGATATGAAAGTCTCCTTGGCGGTACGATTCTTCAAAATCACAATATGTACCGGGGAAAAAGAACGAAACATTAATGAGTCGCGCTTCTGAAACGGGGAGGTTTTTATGAAAAAGAATGCTAAAAATTTATACGTGTAAAATCGTATTCCAATCAACCGTCACGTTCTAGACGATTAGTTATAAGATGATTATGGCGTTTCCGGGGTATAAGCGAATGTTACAATTCGGAGTCGGAAGTAGAATGGCCAATGAAATAAACAAATTAGAACAATGTTCAAATGTCGTGTAAAACGGTGACATAAAAGGGTCGACGAAAAGATTGTGAAAATCCACAATATAATTTGATATGATTTCAAAATTTCATCCAAGATGTTGCGACTTACACGATGGCCACTAGTCTTTTTCGAGGACACATTGAGTTACACAATGGTCATTAGACTATTTCCCAAGACGTTTCTCGTGAATAAGCACAAATGGTCGAAAAGCAAATTGGATATCTATATGGATAGCTTAAAGGAGTTAAACAATGAAAGTAACACACATGGGTAGTAAAACGATACTCAGAAAATTCTCATCGATTAAAACATTTACAAAATCCCAAATAGTGGTACCGCGAAAGTTCGCACAATCGATAAAAGTAATTCGGGTAAAAATAGTCGGTTCGAATCGAACGAGTATGTGTAATCGGTCATTACATATCTATATTAGATAAAAATAACGCTCAGAAAAGTGAGCAGAAGAAGTCGGGCAGCATACGTGCACGGACACGGTGTGAAAATAAGTGTATAAGGTCACTACATATTTAAAATTTATGCAACATACGAATGAACGCAATGCATCAAAATGAATATGATAATTTTAATAATGATTTATTTAAACATGTAAGTAATTTAATAATGATTTATTTAAATATGTAGATAAATATGAAAACTTTGATACAAAGTTTAATTATCGAAGTATATCTCGATATGAATTATAGTATTTATTTAATAAATACTAAACAATAATGTATTCACGATGAAGGAATACTAAGAATGGTAATCACGTAGGATGACTTGAGCGGGAACCACGAGGAGTATTTTGCACGCAAACAATTTAGAAAAATAAAGTTATAGTTTAGGTACAAAAATATTTTTGACCTAGTTCTCTATAACTTATGGCTCTGATACCAATCTTTAACACCCCCAGTTTAAATCAAGATTCGGGACCAACAATAGGGTGTTAATAAGTACAACAGTCAATAAATTATAAGGAACGACTCGAAAAGAGACGTTATAAAACATAATCCATTCCAAAAGAAAGTTCAGAGTGTAAGCGTTGTCCCAACATAAAGATTAGCAAAGAACAAGTGTTCAACAAAATATAAAAACATTATTTTCGAGGAATGGAAATCATGTGATTCAACAAAAAATTATTTTTAAGCGCAACTTCCTCCTCTTTGTTCCATGCTCCAAGTCCTTAGCTTTGATTACCTAAGATAAACATGCTAAAAAGTCAACGAAACGTTGAGAGAATTCATAGGTTTATATAAGCAAAAAGATTTTTGAACACAAATATTAAGTCATTGAAAACTTGTGGATCAAACAAGTTTAATAGATAATGCATTGAGCTCGTGACATCTGATCCCTTTGACGAGAACAAATTAAGTGTGCCCCAGTAGATTAGATATTATTGCTATATACCTTTACTTCTCAGAATAATATATCCGTTGAAAGTGGGTGTTCCAAAAGGATTCATACCCCGGACGGGGAGTCACCCCATAGGCCTATTTATTATCCTAGCGTCCACCCATCACAGGTAGTAAACAATTCACGATATTAGGGTCTTTAGCAATAGCTACTCAAGCATTAATCATACATTCGGGTCCAACATATAGAAAACAACTTGTGTTTAATTTTACAAAACAAGCATGTATCTCCCTCGAGGGTTTTAAGAAAACAATTAAAGTAGTAAAGGCGAGGCTATGAACTCACCGTAAGTAGAAGATGATCGAGCAAGAAATCAACCAAGATATGAAGTGCCAACGATTTAGCCGCGACCTATAATACATGATGCGACTTAGTATTTATAAGAAAAGAAAGATAGAAATAATATACATAGTCATGAGATATGTTTCCAAAATATGCGTGGCATTGCACAATGACTTAACCCAAGTGTTTATATTCCAAAATATGATTTATAATCTGATATTATAGGTAAATAAACATCTACTAAGTTTTATGTATTAATTCTTGTCTTATTATCAAGGTTGTATACTTTTTATGTTTTAAGAAAAGACGTAAAAATTCATTTTCTGATTTTAACCCGACTTGATGTATCTATATCTCCTAATCCATAAGGGCTATGAATATGAGGCTTTAGCCCCTGGAAAGATATTTGAGTCTAGTTTCCAGAATGAAAAGCCTCATCCTCTAATTCGTTTTCAATCAATGGAAATTGAAAATTTAGTGACAGACTATCCAACCAGTAGGTTTACAAAACTGAAACACCTTTACGAAAACGGCCATAAATCCTAAACCGTGATAGCTATTGAAGTGATTCCACTTGGAGGTGTTAGCCTAAAATGTCTACTACTGTGTCATGCTTTAAAACCCAACACTTAAGTGAAAAATTCTGGAGTAAAGCTCGTTTTCCAAACAAATGTCCAGTTTTGACTAGCTATCATAAAATGGCCATAACTCCCTCATACGGAGGAATTGGTTGACCATCCAATTCGCACATGTAGGTAAGGCTGGACGGAGTGGAGGTGAGTTTGGAAAAACTAACCTAGGTGAGTTTGGAACTCACGCATGAGTGCCATCCCGGCCAAAAACTCACCTAGGTGAGTTATCCACTAGCAAGGTGACTTTGGCCAATTTTGTGCACTCTTCGGTGAGAAACTCACCTCATGGTGAGTTTTATTTTGTGGGCCCATTTATTTTTTATTAAGTATATATTAATTGGTTGTGAGTGTGTGTGGGTATTTAGTGGGGTATATTTCATATTAAGTGGATATTTTAATAAAAGGTGAGTTTTATTGGTAAGGTGAGTTCTTGTTACAGTTGAAATGTAAGTTGCAAGGTGAGTTTTATTTGGAGAGAGAAAGCTGATGTGGCGCTGACGTGTCTGGTAAGTTTCTCACCACCACTCCATCCAGCCTAAGACCTATATCTATCCAACTATGTTATTAGTCAATAGGCTACATGCCAAAAATTGATAGATAAACCTACGTTTACCTAATGTCCAGAAACAGTCCTTTAATCCTACTTCTAATTCAATCCAAAACTCACTCAAATCCTCAATTAATCCAACACAAGGCCAAAACACATCAAGGTAACATAACTACTAATCCATATCCTCCATATTCCAGATTTATCCAAGATCAAACCTAACAAGAACATGCATGTTCCTAAGATCAAAAATCAAGGACATGCATTCACTAGAATATCAAAACAATAAAGAGAGTTTAAGAAAAATATTTTTAACTTACAATGGGACAATTTAAGAGATCAAACACAAACCCTAGGTGGGTGTTGTGTGGCTGCCGAATCCACCAAGACCAAACCAAAAACCCTAACTTGATTTTCTTGCTTCAATCTTGCTTGTATCACTTCTAATTCCACCTCTTAATAATCTTGTAGCCCTCAATCACTTTGAAACCCTAAAAACTAAATTTTTTAATCATCAAGAATCTTCATAACTCCATGTATGGTGACTTTTTATGGGTGTAGGGTGATTAGGGTTTAATATAGGGTTGACTTGGAGTAGAATGGTATGATTTGAAGATGGAATATTGATGTTCTTGATGATACTGTTCGAACAGAGAATAAGAGAAGCGTGGGAATATTTTTTTGTCTGTTAAGCATGCACGTGTGTGTTTTTGTGTAGAGTGGTTAATATATATAACATATATGTGATTTGATTCTTGTTTGTATCGATTGATAGTACTACCGCCGTCCCATAATTATAGTCCAATATTGACTTTTGAAGTCTTTATTTTTCAACTTTGACTTTAAATATATTTGTTTGTGCTATATAATATTTGATGAAAATTATACCAATGAATATACATTTAAAACTCAATCCATTCATATGTTTTGCATCAAATTTTATATAACACAAAAAATAATACTTAAGGTCAAAGTTGTAAGATAAAGACCGCAAAAGTCAATAGTGGATAATAATTAGGGGACGAAGGGAGTATAAAAATATAAGTCGTGGGTTAGGGGATTGATACAACCAAATTTTAGAGAAAAATAAGGAGGTGTGAATCGGTTTGTATATAAAAAAAATATAAGGAATGAGATATATGTATACTACAATTTAGGAATTTGTATTTATTAGAATCATATTACTAGTATAATTCCTAAAATAAAAAATTACATATATGGGGTGTTTGTTGGAGTTCATAACCGGCCCCCCATCATGGGGTGGGCTTGGTTGGGCTTTTGTTTGCTAATTTAATGTATTACCTAGTTTCCGAGCCCAATAACCTATTTAACTCGTTAATTCTTATATTAACGCGATTTCTTCGACACGGTTTTTGGCTAAACTTAAATAAAAGATGGAAAATAATAAAAATAAAATAAATTAAACTCTCGTGGCTAAATATGGCTTTCATTGATTTCTCGATCGATAAACGGAACAATTTAAATTGTACGATTTGCGAAAATTTTAAAATGGACGATTTTAATAAAAATCGGCTAAAATATTAAAAATGAATTATTTAAATTTATAAAAATAGATACGAGATTAGAATTAGTAGTGACCTTAGATACGGGGAATTTTAAAAGATAAAAATAAAGACGGTTACACTTAAACGGATAAACTGCCTATATCGGTTTAAGATTAACAAGAACGAGAAATTGCGAATCGCGTAAACTGTAAAACACAAAAGTTTACTTTACAATAAAAATGAGAATGAAATATGAATTAAATATGGACAGTAAAAGACGGATTGTCTCATGTTAATAATTTATTTGCTCAAAAGCTTTTTTTAAGAAACCAACAGGTTTGACTTTTGAGGTCAGCCGGTTCCATCAGCTCCCAAAGCCGGTTCCATTCAAGGAACAGAACCGTGGACGCCGGTTCTACAGCAGGTACTTTTAGTGCTTTGGCTTCTAACTTTTCTTG
Organism: Tanacetum coccineum; assembly: GCA_026074375.1. Taxonomy (NCBI): domain Eukaryota; kingdom Viridiplantae; phylum Streptophyta; class Magnoliopsida; order Asterales; family Asteraceae; genus Tanacetum; species Tanacetum coccineum. The sequence continues at coordinate 8,740 of BQNB010149008.1, read as the reverse complement.
TGCATGTACTCCTAGAGAAAGGGGAGAATATTTCTTTATGTCTAACATTTTTTGCAGCATATTTAGCACCCATCAAGGGGGAGCTTTCCACATTTACACATATTAGATACCTGTCGGTGACTTTTGCATCTTTTTGTTTCGACAAAAATGAAGTAGAAGGGAAGTAAACAAACATATGTTAAAAGGTAATTCTAAAACTTAATCTAAAACAAATTCATCTTAACTAATTTACTTATATTAGATTTTAGTTTTGTCATCAACAAAAAAGGGAAGATTGTTAATACAAATAAACCGATAAAAATGTTTATTTTATTTTACGATCTTTTCATATTTTTTGATAACAATTAGTAAAATCTATATGAGAGTAAAATACTTAAACTAACACATAAACATTACTTTTCTATTTTTAGCATTACTTTGAATTACAAGTAAATTGTGCAAACCATTATTTACATCATAGATAACATCATCATTTGCAACATAACTTAGGGCAATCTTACAATTACACATGATCTCTCAAGATTTTACAAATCAAAATTTGGATTTTGTTACTGTGCGCCTGTTCCGTTGATGTATACTGGCCAGTTTTGTTCTGCAACAGAACCAACCAATAGTAGAATTTTTGGCTATAAATACCAAGACACTTCTCATGGTTCACTCACACCTTTCCAATTTGAAACCCTCTAATCTACTGATCATTTTCTCTATTCTTTCATAGTTTTATTTAGCATTTTGTAGGTAATTCTCTTCAAAGAAGAATTTTCCAAACACCCCTTTGAGACGATCAAGTTCCAAGAATCTTATTTCTTATCTCAATATCATCTTCAAGTTTACATTGCTGAATCTTGTACATCATTTAGTAGTTGTAGTTGTATTCATCATCATTTTAAATAGAGTGTAGTGTTGATTGGGTTGATTATATCATGTGAAGAATCATGTATTTAGATTTGTACCGTTAAAATGTGTAATCAACGTAGCAAGGCTTCTTCGCCGGTTAAAGGAGATTGGTGACTAGTGTTTAAAAACTCTTGAGTAGGTGACTTAGGGAGTGGAGTTGGGCAAGGAAGGTGTCCTTGTAGCCGAACCACTATAAATACTTGTGTCTTGGTTAAATCTTTCTAACTCTTACTTTTAATTTCTTTATTTCCTATTCATCAAACATCAATATTGTGCAAACTTGACATAAGATCTTAATAAAATTTGAAAAGTACAAGAAAACTATTCAACCCCCTTCTAGTTTTCCACAAAGTAAATACACTATTTTATCATAAAGTTATCACCAGTAGTTTAGATTATAATTAGTTTAGTAATTAGTTAAACAAACTAACCTCTCAAACCATTGATTAACGTGCTTTTAATAAAACATAAAAAATACCAAATAATCTCCTTTTAATCTCGTAGATATCGGTTAAGCCCTGTTCGAGCCTTCTCAACCTATTCTCTTAGAGAACGATAACAACCCCTGAGTCTTGCCTATACTACACTGCAACGATTAGGTACACTGCTTATGTAGTTGTAAAACTTCTTGTAGAAGTCCTTTACGACCATCACATCACCTAGAATCTTAAAACATGTTAAGTGTAACATAATTAAATCAATTTTTATTAGAATCATTTTTTTAGTTAACGTTGATCCCACTTCAATAGATCTTTAATTCCTTATGCTTGTTAAGGTTTAGTTATGCTAGATAAATCCAACACAACTATAGTAGAAACTTTGTTGAATATATTAAAGATTATGGGAAATCTAATCTTTAATCAATAAGAAGAATTCTTGATGAAACATTAACACACAAGTAAACATAATAATCTTTAATATATTAATACGAATACTCTCAATAGTATTAGGGTTATAAACCTTAAAGCTAAGAACATACGACTTGTTATATTTTTCTTTTTCTACATCAAACTCTATGCCCTAGGACCTTCTTTTATACACCAAGGAGTCCTAGTTGATTTACAATATATTTCTAAGACTCAGAATATTCTCTATTATCTATTCTATAAATAACTAATACTTATTATGTAAGTAATCTTGATCTCTAAACAATCTTTATCCTTTCTTTTGTCTTTATCCTTTATCTGACAGTAGAAACTCTTTTAGCAATCTTAATCTTTGAGCAGTAGTAACTTATACAACATCGTCATTAACTTTTGTACTAGCAGTAGTAACTACTTAGCATATTTTCTAGTCTTTATCTCTAAGCAGTCTTAACTTCCACTAGCAGTAGTAGTAACTTTGTACTGACAGTTGTAACTTCACCAGCAGTCTTAAACACTTAGAATAATTTTCATTGAAATTCTCTAGTAGCACTAACTTTGACTGAGCAGCATTAACATCAATAAGAGCAACAATAACTCCAAACAGCATCAAGAAGGCTTTTAATCCCAACAATCCTCCCCTAAACTTAATATTCTTCTTCAAAATCCCAAGTTTCTGCATTGAAAGCTTCATTAATCACCAGGAGGATGCTTTCAAACACTTCATTGATTCTTAAGCTATTTTGTGAGAAGTTTAAGAAGCTGATATGCCATTTCATTTAAATAATCAAACTGAAGCTTCTTATTCAGCATATCTGTAATTGTAGATGGTGTAAGGGTATATCTCTTTTCTACCAGCATGTAAATGTGCATAGATTGTATTCTTACGAAATGTACTCTACGGGAATCAAATAGCTTCCAAATCAACACTTTATTTCCTTGTTGATTCCTTATACTGCATCTTCCACATGAGGTTCAAACATTGTTTTAAGATCACCCTATATCACTATCTTATAGCCCTCCTCTAGCCTTGTTAACCCATGCTTAGCTTTTACCCATTTCCATAGAGTTTCCAAATCCTCGATGTTAAAACTTTTAAGCATTTGACTAAAGACTAAGAACATCTTTGAAATTCTATCAGCTCTTATTATTTAAAAGTACCTGTTCTTTCCTTCTTTATGGATCTTCTAGTCAACAATGCTTAGAGGCTTAGTAGATAAAGGTATAGCATCAATTATTACCTCTTCTTCATCTAGAATGACTTCCATTAGACTTTGAAGCTCTGCTGTGTCTTTATCATCATCCACTTTAGCAGTTTCTTGAACATCATCCATCTTTTACTTTTTAGTGACCTCTTGTTCCAGCTCAGTGCCTGCTCTCTTTAAACTACCCTCCACCAACTCAGTTCTAAAATCCACAAACATGTTTACCCTTTTTAAAGCTTTGTCAAACAATTCTTTGATAGAATCAAAGTCTTTAGATTTCAAGTCTTTGTGCTTCTAACCTTCCATGTTATTAAGGTAAGTGATCATCGTCTTTTTCTGTTGATTTTTGGTTGGTGGTTTGTTCTTTTTCTCCTCTGCTCTTTTAGCTGGAAAGTGTTTTCTTCTTTGCTCTAGAAGTTCTTTAAAAAATGTGGCTTTTTGTTTAATTATGAATTGCTCTTGTTCTTTAGCTTGTAGTCTTTCAGCCAACTGGTAATCAGCATCAACTTTTGCTTGAATGTCATCTCAAGCAATATTGGCTTCATCAATCTTTTCTTCTTTAGCTCGGGCAATTCTTTCCTCTTCATCAATCTCTGCTTGTAATTTAAGTGCAATCTCTTCATCAAGCTTGAGTTGATATTTCTTTGACAATTTCTTCACAGGTTTAGGTTCAATCATTTTTGCTTTACCCTTGTCCTGAATCTTTGAAGGTATTGGTGTTGTTGTTGTTGTAGATTCACCAGGCTTTCTAAAAACAATCCCTTTCACCTGGGTCTTGCACTTCTTATCTCCATTAGAGTCTGAGCCAAAGTCAAATCATCAGCAGTTGTTGTTGTAGCACTGGCTATAGTAACTTCAATACCAGTAGAGGCTTAGTAGATAAAGGTATAACATCAATTATTACCTCTTCTTCATCTAGAATGACTTCCATTAGACTTTGAAGCTCTGCTGTGTCTTTATCATCATCCACTTTAGCAGTTTCTTGAACATCATCCATCTTTTAGTTTTAGTGACCTCTTGTTCCAGCTCAGTGCCTGCTCTCTTTGAACTACCCTCCACCAACTCAGTTCTAAAATCCACAAACATGTTTACCCTTTTTAAAGCTTTGTCAAACAATTCTTTGATATAATCAAAGTCTTTAGATTTCAAGTCTTTGTGCTTCTAACCTTCCATGTTATTAAGGTAAGTGATCATCATCTTCTTCTGTTGATTTTTGGTTGGTGGTTTGTTCTTTTTCTCCTCTGCTCTTTTAGCTGCAAAGTGTTTTCTTCTTTGCTTTAGAAGTTCTTTAAATAACGTGGCTTTTTGTTCAATTGTAAATTGCTCTTGTTCTTTAGCTTGTAGTCTTTCAGCCAACTGGTAATCAGCATCAACTTTTGCTTGAATGTCATCTCAAGCAATATTGGCTTCATCAATCTTTTCTTCTTCAGCTCGAGCAATTCTTTCATCTTCATTAATCTCTGCTTGTAATTTAAGTGTAATCTCTTCATCATGCTTGAGTTGATCTTTCTTTGACAATTTCTTCACAGGTTCAGGTTCAATCATTTTTGCTTTACCCTTGTCCTGAATCTTTGAAGGTATTGGTGTTGTTGTTGTTTTAGATTCACCAGGCTTCCTAAAAACAATCCCTTTCACCTGGGTCTTGCACTTCTTATCTCCATTAGAGTCTGAGCCAGAGTCAAATCATCAGCAGTTGTTGTTGTAGCACTGGCTATAGTAACTTCAATACCAGTAGTAGTAACTTCAACAATACTAACTACCTTTTTAACATCATCAACAGGAACTTCTTTTACTGCAGCAACCTCTTGTTCTGCACTAGCGAATACTTCCTCACCATCTAGAACACCTGCATCAAACATCTCTTCATCATTAAACCTCCCCTGATTCTCTGCAGTTACATCAACTAAGGTAATTACTTCATCAGCATCAATATCATCAATTTTCCCTCTTTGAAACCCATTGTCCAAAGGTTTCATACCAAGCTCTGGGAGCTTGATGCAGTCCATACAGTGCTTTTTCAACCTTGTAGACTTTATCAGGAAAGTTTGGATTTTCAAATCCTGGTGGTTGACATACATACACATATTCTTTAATATTCCCAAAGAGAAAATCACTTTTTACATCCATTTGATACACCACAAAATCTTTAATTGAAGCATAAGGTAAAAATAACCTAATTGCTTTAGTTCTTGCAACGGGGGTAAATACTTCATCATAGTCAATCCTTTCTTCTTGTGTGTACCCTTGAGCTACCAATCTTGCTTTATTTCTAATCACAATTCCCCTTTCATCCTTTTTATTCCCAAAGACCCATTTAGTACCTATAGCCCTTTTTCCATTAGGTAACTCCACCAAAGTCCAAACTTCTTTCAACATGAATTGTAGAAGCTCTTCCTGCATAGCCTCTATCCAGCTTAGATCCTTCAATGTATGAATTGCCTTTTTGGGTTCTTCTTGTGATAAAAAGCAAGCAAACAAGTAGTTTTAAAGGTCTTTATGGTTTGTTCTTTGTTGAATAGTACCAACAAACCCATGTTCCTCTAAATTCTTTGACATTCTTCTTGTTTGTGTTACTGATTTCAAATCTCTAATCACTTGATCAAGAGGATGATCTTAATGAATTCTTATAGTTAGAATAAGACTGACTAGGATTGTTGTGTCCAAATTGTTCATGTTAGCCTCTGCACCATCATCTTCATCATCTGTTATGGAGTCAAATATGCTATAATCTTCCAAAGCATGCATATTTAGATCGAATGGAAGTTCAATGCTTGTTTTTCCACCAACAGCATTAACCTCATTTGTGCTAGCAACATTAATATTGTTAAAGTTGTTAACATTATCTTCCTTCTCTTGATCATTATATTTACTATCTTTTCTTGAATCTTCATCAACCTTCTTTCCACCATCACTTAAAGGTTTGGATCCATCATCCTGAGAACACTTTGGATCTTAAGAATATGGTGGATCAGCAGTCTACAATGGTAGCATAATGTAATTTTTGACAGCTTCTGTCTCCTTTATAGCTTGATCCGCATTATCACTTGCTTTTGTACCTGCAAAACCATTAGACTGTGTACCTGCAACAATTGGCTCATAATTCATTGTTCTTGTTAGTGCATCAATATCAAGTAGCCAATCTAGTCCACTACCTACAACATTAGGTGTATTCTTACTAAACATAATATGCAAGTTTTCTTCCACTATCCTTGTTCTACTATTGAATACTCTAAAGGATTTACTATTCAAAGAGTATCACACAAAGAAACTTTCATCGGCCTTACCATCAAATTTTATTAAGTGATATATTGTATTAAGAATGCTAACAGGACACCCAAATAGTCTCATAAAACTTAAAGTTGGTGTTCTATCATGAAAAAGTTCATATGGGGTCTTGTTATGAGGCATAACTACTAACACTATATTTTTCACATAGCAAGCAGTATTAATTGCTTCTGCCCAAAAAGTAGTTGGCAACTTAGAATCAGCTAACATAGTCCTAGCAGCCTTAATTAGTGTCATGTTTCTCCTCTCAGCAACTCCATTTTGTTAAGGAGTTCTAGCTACACTAAATTGTCTCAAAATACCATTCATCTCACAAAACTAATTCATATCTTTGTTTTTGAACTCAGTCCCATTATCACATCTAATCATCTTAACCTTGTGATCTACTAGATTTTCTGTCCCAGTTATAAAGGACTTAAGAATGCCACTTATGTCATCCTTAGTAGCTAGAAAGAAAACCAATGTAAACCTACAATAATCATCTTTGACAACTAGGCAATACATTTTCTTCATAAGGCTTTTTACAAATGTTATACCAAACAAGTCCATATGAAACAAATGTAAAGGAAGACTGATTGAGTTATCTATTTTGGACTTACAAGAGGCTCTGTGCTGCTTTCCCTTTTGACAAGCAACGCAGGTTTGATCATTTTCAAAAAGTTTGGAAGGTAAACCTATTACAAGATTTCCCTTAACCAATTTATTCATGGTTTTAAATTTAAGTGACCTAGCCTTCTATGCCAAAGATTAGATTCATCAGATGTGGCTTTTGTATAAAGGTAAGTTAATCCTCTTTTAGGAACAATGTTCTTTAAATCAACACTATACATATTGTTCTTTCTAGGAACTCTAAGTAAAACTTGACTTTCATCAATTAACTTAAAGTTTGGAGATAAAACAATATTCAATGTCATTAAAAATAACACTATTCTTTTTATCACACATTTGGGAGACACTAAAGAGATTAAACTTTAACTCTCTTACAAAATACACATTTTCAAAATCTAGATTACCAGTTTTAATAGTACATTTTCCTATGATTTTCCCTCCTTTGGGGTTCCCTCCAAAGCAACATATCCTCTATCTATCTTTTCATAGTCTGTAAGATAGGACATGTTTCCTGTCATGTGCCTTGGGCATCCACTATCAATCACTCCTTGTTCTTGTAAATCTATTTGTGGATTACCCTGCACATTAGGTAAGAAAATCAGTTTCTTTTGAGGACCCAGGCCATCACTAATTTGGATCTGCCTTGTGCATCAACATAATCAAACTTTTTAAGGGTGATTGATGCACTATTATGTTTAGAAACATGGTCTAAAACTTTAGTCTTTGGTTTCCAAACCCAACAATCTGAGGCCTTAACAACATTAACATTATTTCCCTTAACAGCATTAACTACTGCTTTTGGCCAAGCAGTATTAACTTCTCTATCCCTAACAGTATTAACCCTTTGGTTAGTATTACTATTTTTAAATGTTGTATTCTTATTAATGGGCCTCTTGACAGTTGAATTTTCTGTTTTAGAAAGATATGACATTGGTTTGATAGCATTCACTGTTGTTTTTCAGTGAGCAATATTAACTTATCTAGTAGTAGTATTAACTGATACTAAACCAGACTTCATTAGTACTGCTTTTGGGACCATGTTCTTTTTAGCACAGGGGTGAGTCTTTTTAGCACAGAGGTGAGTCTTTTTAGAAAATTTTTGATGATTCCCCTTTAAGCATTGTTCCAAATAAGTTTTACCATCCTCTGAGTTTGAACCTGTTTTTAATAGTGATTGCAGTCAACTTGCAACTGATCAAAGCTTCCACACACATAACAGGCCTTATTAAACATCTCAAAAGTGCTTCCAAGTCTTTGAGACATCATATTATTCCAGTTTCTTTTATTGTCTCTGTGAGTATTTTGCCTATGTTTCTCAACTTGTTTAATAGTTTTCCTAGCAGTTTTCTCTTGTTGATTAGGTTTGACAAACTCTATCTTAGCAATACTAGGCTTAACTATTTTTTTCTCAGTTTGAGTTTGTGAGACATTTTCTTCCTCACTATCTGACACCCAATCTTCAATAATTGGGGTATCATCCTTCTTCCTAACTACATTAGGCTCTTCTTTACTAGACATAGCTTTATAGTTCTCAACTACAGGCTTATTAACAAACTCATCTAAACCAGTAAAAGACAAGTTAGGTGTTAGAGGCATGAAATTTCCTATGTAGGGAGGTGGAACTGCATTATTTATTTGCTTTATAAACTTTAAGTTTTTCTTCCTGTGACTTTAAACCTGTCTTATAACCTAGAACCATTAACTCAGATTTCTTTAAATCTTTTAATAGTTGATCATTTTGAGATTTAAGAAGTTCAACAGTTTCCAAATAAGATTTTGAACAAATAGAATCATTAGATACCTCTAAGTTAGGACTTGAAGATGAGAAAGCCATGAGTGCATAATTAGGCTCTTCCTCTGCCTAATCACTCCAATCATATC
>BQNB010149006.1:0-16226 GCA_026074375.1 Tanacetum coccineum | reverse complement strand
AAATAAATGATTCTACTAAACTTCATTGAAACAAAAGATAATTTACATTGCATATATAGAAAAGGCGTTTCAATACTCTTATATTTAATTAATACAAACAACCTGTAAGAATATTATACAAACATACAAACACACCAAAGCATTAATTACCAACAACGGCCTCGTAGATAGCATAATGAATGAACAATTTGCAACGAGGCACATCGACATATACGGCATCCATTGAGCTCATCCCCCTTCATTTGATTTCTTTCGAGTACTCTAGTTATCATTGTGTAAAGATGTACCAGTCAGTTCTTCCCATCCAATCCATCTATTTACACATTATTCTGAAACACTAACATCATCAGGTATAAGCATTTCAAGCATATTAGTTAACATTCCTCCTCGGCTATCTTTACTCAGAAACCGTATTTCCTCGTCACCAACTAACTCATCCATTCCTTAATACTAACAAACTTCAATGATAATAAAAAAAATAGTAACAAAAATTGAAACTAACCAATGAAACAAAGTACCTTAGTTGTTGCAGAAAAAACTAATCACAATAAAAGAAAATAGTTTTTCTGAAGAAGTTACTTACGTTGCCAGCAATTCAATACCAAATGAGAGCGTTGAGCCCAAATGGTTTTGGCCCGCCAAATGCAGATGGTGATTCACTAAACACTGGACTAAATGAGAAACTGAAAGATAATATAGTAGCACCAAAAGTAGGAGTGGGCAAAGAACCAAACGGTGGAGAACGCCAGATTACTTGAGATCAATGTTACACAATCAGCTTTAGAATTTTTCTAATGGTAGAAGATGAGATCAATGTTACGCAATTCATAAGATTAATTTCTAATTTATTTCATACTTTTATCCAGTTGACCCTTTACCACGTAGAGATCGCCAAAGGTGAACAATACCAACAAACACATAGCTAGTGAAATGGTATTGCCAAGCTCATTGAAATCAAGTGCTAAATCAAGAAATCCTAAGCAATTATCGTCTAAGTTTATATTATAAAAAAAGAAAGGCAGCGACCTGATTGGAAACTGCACCAACGTTTACCTGTACAAACCCACACCCATTTACGACCTATTTTATTTGTTTAATTGCTTGACTCCTTTTATCCATTTTGCAACCCACACATGGTGCTTTTCTCGTTTATTATCCACCACAGTGTTATCATTGTAGCCATAATTAAGAATTCAACACCTTTAATGCGTGTTATGTATAGATGTATAGAACAATGGCCATCATCAACCTATATACATGCATCTTTTAGCTAAAGTTTATAATATATGTATACAGGTTGTGCTTTATTCATTGGTAGGAAATGAAGGGATAATATGCATACACTAATATACTACACTGTTTATCAGCCTAATGTGAAAACTTAGTAACTTTTGTTTTACTAAATAGCTATTCGTTGCTAACATCTATACTTTGAATTTTTTTTTAAAAAAAAAAAACGGGTTCTGAAATTCAATGCGAACAACAGGGACACAACGATATTTAGATGATATCTTTTCACCTAGAATTTCAATAAAATCATCATCTAAATTAGGGAGTTGCAATCCCAAACTATAGTTTATTTATACTTTTATAGTTTCATCTGTAATATTTGTTCATTTATCTTTGGTCATCAAAATACGTATGGGTATAACAAAATCAAAATACAAAATTTTGGATTTTAGTTATTTGATATTATAGCTTTATGCTGCTAGTGTTGACTTTATTGAAAACGGGGTTATCGTTCTATTTACACTTAGCATCCTAAAGGCTCACTATATTATGTTGTTTTAAAAGAAAAAAACGCTTATTCAGAAATCTCATCTACATTTTATACTTAACATAGCATTCGTATAAAATACATTCATTTCCAAAAATAAAGTTAGAGTTGTGGTAATCCCAAACACCCTTCAAGTATATGTTTAAACAAAAACGTGATCACTAAACCAATAAGCACAACAAACACTGTGTAGATTTTTTATAGAAAAATATACCTTTCAAAATTATAACCAAAAGCAGCAATCTTTAACTTTTTTCCAATTGAAGGCTGTAGACAACTGCGAGATCTAACCTTATGTTCCGCACTATGTACCCTACATTATAATTATTCAAATTACATGACTTAGCAAAAACATACTAAAACACACATAAGCACCAACTTTTAACATCACAATATCATTAAATCCAAATCATCATACAAATTATGACATAAAAATAAACCAAAAAAATAAGACGAGAGCGCCTTTTACTAACATGGGGTGGGTTTTCAAAAACAAATAGAAGAAGCACAAAGATTCAAATCTGTAACATGTCGACAACAAACCGAAATTAAGCATAATTAAACCGAAAACCACGAAATCCCCAACTTAACGAAACCCTAATTACCCAACAACATATGTCGAAAAAAACCCAATGCATCACTAAACACAGAAAAATATTAAAAAAATCAACCCAATAATAAAACCTACTTGTTAGTGTAATTACTGATAATCACAAATAAAGGTTTAATATAAAACTTACAAAATAGATTAGGATTCTTTGAATCTTCATATTAAACGACCGCAGTGGATCACATCAACAACCTTCTTTAACACCTTATTCTCCCTATCCGTGTGTGTGTGTGTGTTTGGGTGGTGAAAATGATATAGAAAAATGAGATTGAGATAATGGAGGAAGGTGGGAGACACGTGTTTTGTTCCTCAGTTGGAACGATGGGGGAAGAAGAGATTGGGAGGGCGTGTGTGTTTTTTCGTTTTGTAGCACCTGAAAAAATGGGCGGTTGTTTGTATCATCTAATGAAGGAGCGGTGGATGCAATGGTTTGATTTTTTTAGGTGAAGAAGATGTGTTGGATACAGTAACAGAAGAACACGCATCTTCCTATCACACAGACTAATATTTGTTTAATAATTAGTTACTGTAGACTCGATTATTTAATTAATAAAAAAATTATTAAAAAATTATTACTGTAGCAAATGTGAGTAGAAAAACTACCGCATTTGTTGAATAGTATAATTGGTCAATCTTTGTTTATATTTTATTAGTGCCGTTTAGCCCTCTACATAATCAAGGATATATAAAGTCTAAAAATTAAAAGCTAAAGAATAGAAAAGCAATGATGAAAAGGGTCAAAATTGTCCATGAGTGATGCGTCATGAAAGTGGAGAATAGACGGTTCTATTCGGGATCTAATTTTATATTTTTTAGGCGTGTTTGATGTGTGCTTTTTAAATATGAGGAATGGAGTCAAAGAAATAACAAATGTTTGGAGTGAGGGGTTCGATTTGAAAATTAGGTATGACACCTCCATGAGGTGTTTCATGATACCAGTCAATATCAATGGAATTCAAGAAAAATCCAACAATGCACCACTCACATACGTCTTGCCATTCTATATATTACACTTGTTTATTTTGTTTCAACATTAATTATGTGGGCCTCTTGCCTTTTTATCACTCTTTTCTAGTTTTAAAATAATACAAATATATAATTTCAATCTATCTCATTCTCTAAAACAAACAATATTAATACAATCATACGTTTTCTATCACTTTAATTCTATACCAAATCTTAATCCTATTCTAAACCTAAACCTAAGAACAAAACAAACGCACCCTTAGTCATTTCCAATCATGTTCTTAATACTCTCTTAGTCCCAAATTAATATTAATAGTTCATGCTTTTTTTTCTCAGTTTAATTATTCATTACTAAAAATAGATTGTGAATTTTAATTAAATTTACTATATTATATTTGTTTGAAATTATTATTAAAAACTTTAATTAATTAACTAAGGGTAAATTTGTGATTTTGCTAAAAAGTAAGAAAGAGAAATCAGTAATATCTGCATTTTTCTTAAAACTGTATGTTTTTCTAAATGGTGTATATTTTGTCGATAGACAATAATTTTGAAACGTAGGGAATAATAAATTATGTCTGTATATTTATGTAATCTTAATCATGTTTTTCATAAATTTATTGAAAGTAATATTAGTATTTTTTTTAAGGTGAATAGTTACCTTTTAAATATGAAAGATATTAAGCAATGCCTCAAAAAAAAAATTCCAAAATTTAAGCTTGGTTAAAGATGAGTTTTGGTACACCATTGTTTAAATACGGAAAAAAAATAGTGGTTTGAATAACATGGATGCTTGCACAAAAAAAAAAAATAAAAAAAAAATAACATGGATGAAAATGGCCTTAGGCTGCATTAGTGGTAAACGCGTGAGGGTAAATCCTTACTCGTGACTCCATTGTGGGGTATATTTTTTACGCGTGAGCAAGCTAAGAAGTCGAAAAAAATGTTAGCCTAGCTTTTGGCAATCGTGTATGTTTATATTATTTATTTATTTGATTTGTGAATGTGTGTGCGAGAATTTATGAGATATGTTTTTTTTATAAAGTGGTATTTTTAATAGGGATTTTTTTTTAAATGCGCCTTAGGGGCACAAGCTAAGAAAGCAGAGATCCACAAAAAAGTACTCAGGGATCTAAGAAATTCATGGGTCATTAAGTATTATTTTTTTGTACTTTTTATGGGTTTATAAGTATTTTTTTTGTCTTCTTATCTTGTGTTCTTATGACACAAGTTAGAAAAACCCTATTAATAGTGATGAGGGAGTGGTGAACATTGTGGGTGAAAGACTGAAAGCTGAGGAGAAGCGATGGGAGGTGAATGGTGATGTATCACTCATTGAGTTGGAAGGTGAAGGAGAGTGACCACTAACCTAAGATCGAGCCTTTTCTTTTATTTAACCGGGCTAATTAATCCAATGAATAAACTACATTTTATAATACTGATACTTTTGTTGTTGATAAAGGCTTGATGTTTTTAACAAACCTACTTGCTATTGGACCAAGTAGTAGAAGATGGCTTATCAAAGAAAAATAAGTCATGCATGTTCGATCGGTAGAATGTTATAAAATTGTTTCAATAAGCATTTAAAAAGCTTTGGAACAAATGTTAGAAATTGAAATATATATGCCGCAAGAATAATAAGCTATTATACATTTTTTCCATCATGAAACTCTTTTAGTTTAGAAATAGAAATAATGTCTAAACACGTTATTAATATTTTTCGACCTCTCTACGTTTTGATAATCACAAAATGTAAAAACATCAAATGTAAAATTAAACACAAACAAGTAATTAGTAGTAAATTTTCATTTCGAAAATTTAATCACTTAAAGGTATGAATAAATAAATGCTTAATGCATTTTATGATCAAAGGAATTTTTATTTAACCTCACATTTTTTTATAAAAATGTCACAAACATTTTTATAACTTTTACAAAACATTTTTAGATTTAAAAGAAATGTTTTATTCAAATAAATATTTTGAATTCAAATTTTCTACCTAAAAACGGCTAGAAATGTTCCAGAAAACACCTCCCCTAGAAAAGACAAAAAAGGGAGCGTCCAGGCTGGGCGGCCCCCTTAATTATAAGGGCGGTCCCCTTAATTATTAAGGGGACCGGCACCCTAATTAAGGGGACCGGCCAGACAAAAAGTCAACTCAGTTTGCCTATAAATACTGGACTATTCCCCACTGATTTTCTCACCTTTTGCACACACTTTCTTTCTGTTCTAAATCAGTTTATACTCTCCTTTCATTCCTTTGATCATTTAATCATAAAGCTTTGTTTCCAAGTGATCCAAGCTTAATTCCTCAAGTGCAAGAGAAGAAATACTTCCCTAACCACACAAGAAAGAAAGTAATATCGCTAGTAGTGTGTACATGCAACCTTGTTGCAATTGTATCATATCTTGTAAATCATATTGTGTATATTGTGAATGTGTGCATACGTGAGTTTGTTAAATTAAGTAGAATTGTGTGAACACGTAGTAAGTATAGTTAGAATCGGGTTGATCTTAGTAATAGTGTTAGATTGGTGTGATCAAGATAGTGTTTATATTGAAGTGAAGTTGTGAAGAGAAGTATATAAAGGTTGTGAAAGTTGTGAAAGTGAAGAAAAAGTTTGTGTGGTGAAGTGAAGTTAGTGATTGTCGAGAAGTAGTGTGGTTAGTTTGTGCTTAGATTCGGTTCTACACTAGAATAGAACACAACATTTCGCTTAGTGTCGAAAATTGGTATAAGTTAAGTTGTGTACGGTTTTCTCCGCCTAAAAGGAGCTTGTTGACATAGTGAAGAAAACTCTCGATTTTGGTGCTCGGGGAGTGGAGTAGGTCGAAGAGGTGTTTCGTTACCGAACCACTATAAATCATCGTGTTGTGGTTTGATCTTTCCATCTCTTATCTCTTATCTTGCATACTTATTTCATATCGTGTCATTACTTATTTGATTAGTTAAATTGTTCATATTGTGCACATTGTGAATTCACATAAAGTCGAATCTAAGTTTTTATAATCAAACTAAACGTCAAATTAAAAAGCGGTAAACTATTCAACCCCCCCTTCTAGTTTTCCATAATTGGTATCAGGAGCCAAGTTAAACAAGATTTTTAAAATAAACTGTATTTTAAAACTTGAATCGATCTATGAAATCAGAAAAATATTTAGAAGGGCAATCTATGCAAAGACCACCACTATTTGAAAGTGATGGATTTATTTATTGGAAAAATAGATTCGAAACTTATGTGAAATCAAAAGATCTAGATCTTTGGCATGTTATTACCTATGGTGATTTTCCTCCTATTCAAAATAATCCCGAAACTAAAAAGGATGAAATTGTACCATTTGATAAACAAAACGATGATCTTAAAAAGAAACTTGCTAAAAATAATGAAGCTAAAATGGTGATTTATAATGCTTTGCCACGTAAAGAATATGAAAGAATTTTTATGTGTAAAACCGCAAAAGAAATTTGGGATACTTTATTAATCACTCACCAAGGTAATAGTCAAGTCAAAGATAATAAAATAGATCTTCTTGTTCAACAATATGAACAATTTACGATTCCGGAAGAGGAATCGATAGATAATGCTTTTGCTAGATTTAATACTATTATTACTAGTCTAAAAGCACTTGATGAAAGTTTTTCTAGTAAGAATTATGTTAGGAAATTTCTTAGGGCACTTCATCTTAAATGGCGTGCAAAGGTTACGACTATTGAAGAATCAAAGGATTTAACATCTCTATAACTTGATGAACTTATTAGAAACTTAAATGTTTATTAATAATAATTAAGAAAGATTCCGAAATGGTCAAAGGCAAAAGAGAACAAAATAGATCTCTTGTCTTGAAGGCCAAAAAGGAATCAAGTGATGAAGATAGTTCGACTTCCGATAGTAAAGACGAAGAATACGCCATGGTCGTAAAAGAATTCAAGAAATTCTTTAAAAGACGAGGAAGATTTGTAAGACAACCACGAGACGAAAGAAAGTCATTTCAAAGAAGTAGAAATGACAAAAATGGAAAAAGTGAAAGAAAATGCTTTAGATGTGGAGATCCGAATCATTTCATCGGAGAATGTCCAAAGTCGCCAAGAAGCAATAATCAAAGAGCTTTTATTGGAGGAGCATGGAGTGATAGTGGCGAAGATGAGGAAGAAAAGGCTAAAGACGAAACTTGTCTTGTTGCTCAAGCATCAAATGAGATATGCTTAGGAATAAACTTAGAGCCCGACGAGTGGATTAAAGATAGTGGATGCTCGAAACATATGACGGGTAACCGAATGTTATTTTCTACATACAAAGCGTATAACAGAGGGAACATTATTTTCGAAAGCAATTTACGCGGTAAAATCATAGGCAAATGTATGATTTCTCATGACTCCCTAATTATTGAAAATGTTGAGCACGTAGATAATCTAAAATTTAATTTGCTTAGTTTTGGTCAAATATGTGATAATAAATGCTTAGTAGTATTTACCGAACATGATAGCACAATAATCAAAGACGAAAAGGTCATAGGTAGAGGAATTAGAAAATGAGGGCTATATGTGATGAAATTAGGAAATAAACTGAAAGATAAAATATGTCTTGCTACTTTAGACGAAAACTCCACTTTATGGCATAGTAGATTAGGTCACGCAAATATGCAATTAATTCAATCGTTGGCTTCCAAGGAATTAGTTAGAAATTTACCTAAGCTTAAATTTGATTGACAATCTTGTGACGCTTGCAAAATTGGAAAGCAAGCTCATGCTAGTTACAAAGCCAAAAATATAGTATCAACAACTAGATGCTTAGAATTATTACACATGGACTTATTTGGCCCTTCCGCCTTACGGAGTTATGGAGGAAATCGTTATACCTTAGTAATTGTAGATAACTATTCTCGATATACATGGACTAGATTTTTAGGAAATAAAACCGAAGCATTCGAAGAGTTTGAAATATTTAGTAAAATGATTCAAAATAAATTAGGATGTTCCATAGTGTCAATTAGAACGGATCATGGTCGGGAATTTGATAATGAAGTATAATTTGGAAACTATTGTGAGTTAAACGTAATTTCTCATAATTTCTCCGCTCCTCATACTCCACAATCAAATGGGGTAGTAGAAACAAAGAACCGCACTCTACAAGAAATAAGTAGAACCATGTTAAATGAACAATCCATTCCATAAAAATTTTGGTGTAATGCGGTCAATACATCAACCTACATAAAAAACTCCATACGAGTTATTAAGAGGTAGAAAACCAAACCTAAACTATTTTAAAGTATTTGGAAGTAAATGCTTCATTCTTAATACAAAAGAATTTGACCCAAAGTCGTATGAAGGTGTTTTATTAGGATACTCTTAAAATAGTAAAGCCTGTATAATTCTTAACAAACAAACAATAAAAGTCAAAGAATCCTTAAATGTGACATTCGATAAAACTCCTCCCTCGCCTAAAACATTACCTTTAGAGGATGATGATTTAGTCAAAAAAGAAGCTATTGAGGTTAGTAAAACAAGACCCTTAGGAAATGATCTAGAAAATAAATCTTTAGAGAATAATAAAATCATAAACATTAAAGAATCTAAAAGTCAACCATTAGAAAATGTTATCGGAAATCTAAATCAAAGAACCCTTAGATCACAAGCTCAAGATAAAAGTAACTTCTTTTGCTTTCTTTCAACCATAGAACCTAAAAATATAAATGAAGCCCTAAAAGATGAAAGTTGTGTAATTGCTATGCAAGAAGAATTAAACCAATTCATATCAAATGATGTTTGGGAATTAGTCCCTAATCCTAAGGATATAACCATAATTGGAACCAAATGGGTATATAGAAATAAGCTTGACGAAAATAGTGTCGTATCTAGAAATAAAGCTAGGCTAGTTGCCCAAGGTTATAATCAACAAGAAGAAATTAATTATGATGAAACCTATGCACCCGTAGCTAGATTAGAATCCATAAGAATATTATTAGCCTATGCTTGTGCATTAGACTTTAAATTATTTCAAATGGATGTAAAGAGTGCATTCCTTAATAGTTTTATCAATGAGGATGTTTATGTGGCACAACCTCTGGGATTCATTGACTTCGCAAAACCTAATCATGTTTTTAGACTTAAGAAAGTGCTTTACTGACTCAAACAAGCTCCTAAAGCTTGGTATGATAGATTAAAAGCCTTTCTTATTAAACATGATTATACAATAGGAATGGTAGATAACACACTCTTTACTAAGAAAATGGACTCTAACATCATCATTGTCCAAATATATGTCGTCGACATTATATTCGGATCAACTTGTCAAGAGATGTGCGATGATTTTGCCAAGATCATGCACAATGAGTTTGAAATGAGTATGATGGGGGAACTTAACTTCTTCTTGGGACTACAAATAAAACAATTAGAAGATGGTATATTTTTTAATCAATCAAAATATATAAAAGAAATGCTTAAAAAAATTGGATTATAAGACTCTAAGCCAATGAAAACTCCTATGTCTACGGAAACAAAACTTACGAAAGATAAAGAAGGTGAGTCCGTAGATAATACCAAGTATAGAGGTATGATAGGTAGTCTATTATACTTAACGGCAAGTAGGCCCAATATCATGTTTAATGTTTGCCTTTGTGCACCCTTCCAAGAAGATCCTAAAACCTCTCACCTTGAAGCGGTTAAACGTATCTTCTAATATGTTAAAGGCACTACGCACTTAGGATTATGGTATCCTAAGGGGTCCGGCATAGAAACCATAGTATATGCGGACTCTGATCATGTGGAATATTATGTGGACTGAAAAAGCACTAGTGGTATTTACACGTTTATGGGATGTTGTTTAACATTTTGGTTCTTGAAGAAGCAAACCGCTCTTGCTATTTCCACTACCGAAGCCGAATATGTAAGCGCTGGAAAGGCATGTCAACAAGCAATATGGATGAAACAAGCTCTCGTAGATTATGGCATTAGGTTAGATGACATCCCTATAATGTGTGATAACAAAGGTGCTATAGACTTAAGTAAGAATCTCGTACAACACTCTCGTACAAAACACATTGAGATTCGTCACCATTTCCTTCGTGACAATGTTCAAAAAGGAAACATTTCCATAGAAAAGGTTTCATCGGAAGATAACATTGCCAATATTCTAACTAAACCCCTTAAACGTGAGCCTTTTAAATACTTACGTCTAGGTCTAGGAATGATGGAACAAATTGACTAAACATTTATTAAGTAGTCTCTTTACTATAAATAATTGATAAGGTACTTAAATGTAAACAAGAAAAACTAAAATGCCAAAATAAAAAACTTAAGAAAAAATATTCGTCAGATGGGCGGCCCCCTTAATTCTTAATAGGCGGTCCCCTAAAAATTAAAGGGGTCGGCCACATATTTAAGGGGACCGGCCATCTGACAGTAGGTGAATTTTTTTTCTTCTTAAATTTGAGTCTAGGATTCTATTTTGCACAAAATCAAAGATTGGGAACTTTTCAAAAGAATAATCTATATACAAGATTACGTAACCTCGGTTTTGCCAAGGTTTAAAATTTTTTCACTTAATATATGTGCAGCACAGGAAAATCAGTTTTATATTATTTGTTGAGTGTATATGCTTAAAAAAAAAAATCTCATTTGCATTAATGTTTCAGCTTACTTGTTGTCAAAGTTATAATCTAATATTTATTTTCGACAATCTTGGTTGACAAAATTTAAATCAAAGAGTTTGGATTATTTCTTAAGGTTTTACATGTCTTAGTGTCGAAATAATCGCTACTCCACATTTGTACGCACTAGGCACCACTAGTATTTGGCACAAAAGTTTGGGTTCATTTTTAACTTAACCTTTTGTCAGAAATATGCTTTGTGCATTATATTTAGTTACTTATTTATATGTATTCATCTTTGGTCTTTATTCATATATGATTATATGCTAAAATTATGTGATATAGTTTTATCATACAAAATTGTCATATATTTGTAGATTGTTGAATGCTTAATTGCTATGTGCTAAAAAATCTTAATTGCCATAAAAGGATGGACTTGCTGCAAATTAACAACCAAAATAAAAAACCCTCATACAAATTTTTGAGAAAAATCAATTTTTGGGAAAACTGGGAAATAGCAGCAGGCGGCCCCCTTAATTCATAAAGGGCGGTCCCCTTATCTTTAAAGGGACTGACCCCTAATTAAGGGGACCGGCCTAGACAGTCACGGGTAAAATAGTATTTTCATCCCTTTTTGACTAAATACCCTCTAGACTTAGCTACTGTTTCCCTAAATTCATAAACATTTCTTGGATTTGATCCTTTAAATGTTTATTCTTCCTATTTTAAACCTTTCTTCTACTATAAAACATTCTCAACCATCATCATCACAATCATCCTCACCTAACAAACCCACATCCAAACCATCAAGGGTAGCCAAAATGAGTGTGAAACTTATTTGGAGGAAGAAACTAAACCCTTGTAACACATCCAATGAGCTCAATGTAAATTTACCTACACCAATGCCAAAACCACTCACTCCTCATCATGAACCATCTCAAGAAAACAATCACCACAACTAAGCATTACCAAATCTACATTAAGGACACTCCCACCATCACCTCAAAGTTGATATCAACTCTCTATTTCCCATCTCACCCATCAATTTACATGTTACTAACACTCAAGCTCCACCTCAACCTGACAACCAAACTCAACACACACTACCTTTATCTCTAAGTAAAGAAAGCCTAGTTGATGACATTAATCAACTAAAAGACCTATCAAAACTCTTAGCCATGCATCTCTCTCAACAACAAAACAACATTCCCTCATCGCCTTACTCTCCAAACCTACCACACACCCTCAACATTAACCAAGTTGAAACCTATGTTGGGTATTGCCCTTGTTGCATCTTCACCCAAAAAATAATTCCTTGCTTTAAGTGAGGATAACAATTGGATTGAATTCCTCTTCACTCGACCACATCCACCACCTAGAGTTTAAAGAAATTACCCTTCCACAACCGCCTCTACTCCAAACTCTCCATCAACAACCAACTAATCTCGTAATATGCCTACAAATAATCGTTAAACCCTTTTGTGTTGCAAGCAAGTCAAAAGTCCTTCTATGGCTATTTAGGTTTTTTTTTGTATTAATATGCTTCTAAAGCATATTTGTTTTTCTTTTTATGTATGCTTGTGTGTAGTTCACACACATTGTCCTAAATGAATGAAGTATCTTTTGCTTTGATGTTTGCTTGCACTTGTATATTTTTCTTCTTCTTGCTACATGTTAGAAATATTTGTATTGTTCTAACTTGTTTTTGTAGTCAAGAAACTATAGCTTGATTCCTTGGTGCCCTCGAACGAGGGGGAGCACACATCAAGGAGGAGCATTTATTCCGTTGATTTTACTAGCAATTCTAGACGATGCCTTTTTGATTCTACAAAAAAGGGGAGAAATTACATAAAACTCACTAAATACTTGTTTAAAAATAATTTTACATTGTATTGAGTTTAATTTTTATAATCTCAAAAATGGGGGGAGAGTGTTGATAGAATAATGCCTCAAAACATTATTATTATTTTTCACATCTTTACGTTTGATAATCACAAAATATAAAAACGTTCAACGTAAAATTAAACGGAAACAAGTAATTAGTAGTAAATTTTCATTTCGAAAATTATATCACTTAAAGGTATGAATAAATAAATGCTTAATGCATTTTATGATCAAAAGAAATTTTTATTCAACCTCACACTTTTACAAAATGTTGTAAACATTACAAAACATTTTCTATAATTAAAAGAAATATTTTATTCAAAAATAAACATTTTGAAATTCAAATTTTCAGACTTAAAACGGTTAGAAAGTTTCAGAAAATCCCCCCTACATAAAAGGACAAACTGGGGAGCGCCTAGTCTAGGGCGGCCCCCTTAAATAGGCGGGCGACCCCTTATCTTTAAAAGGACCACCCACCTATTTAAGGAGACCACCAATAGGTAGACGCTCCTCCATAATGTCCTATAATTATTGGACTATTCACTACTATTTTCTCACCTTTTGCACTCATTCTTTCTGATCAAATACAGCCCACACATCTCATTAAAATCCTTTAATCATTTAATCATAAAGCTTTGTTTCCAAGTGATCCAAGCTCAATTTCTCAAGTGTAAGAGAAGAATACTTCCATCATCAAGTGAAAAAGTATTACACCTCAAGTGTGTATTGCAATCTTATTGCATTCATATCATAACTTATAAATCATTTATAAATCTTGTAAAGTTATGTAGTAGATAGATCTTAGTGATTGTTGTAAGTATAGTTGAATCTTAGTGATTCATCCAAGTTGTGATAGTTAGGTGTGAAAGTAGAAGTGAAGTAGTTAAGTAGTATGGTGAAGAATACTAAGGCGTGAAGAAGTTTGTGTAGTTGTGAAGTTGGTTGTCCATTTTTTTTTCCTTCATATACAGAAGTTGTGAAAGTAGTGAGAAGTTGTGAGTCGTGATAGAATTGGTTCTAGTAAGATGAGAACTCAACATTAGCTTATGTGTCAGGAAATTGTTAAGACAAAAGGTGTTTGTAAAGATTTTATCGCCATATAGGAGCTTGTTGACATAGTGGAAGAAAACTCTCGAGTTAGGTGCTCGAGGAGTGGAGTAGGGCGAAGAGGTGCTTCGTTTTCGAACTACTATAAATCCTCACGTTGTAGTTTGATTGTTCTTACTCTTATCTCTTGTCTTACATTATTTTCTCATACTATCCTATTAATTATTTAGATAAGTATATTATTTATATTGCACAAGTGTTGAATTCACATAAAGTTAAATCTAGAATTTTTACAAACACTTTAAAACCTTAAATTAAAAAGTGGTAAACAATTTAACCCCCTTCTAGTTTTCCATAAATACATAATCTATTGGTTTTCACAAAGATGAATTCTGATATTGAAGACGACATCATGAACCCAGTGATGCAATGCACAACCCTTCCCATCTATTTGAGTTTCTCTCAAAAGAAACTTGTCTCATTTTTCATGGAGATACACACGACTTCTATTGACTTTCTCACTTCGAGTTAGTTGATATTGAATAGGTGGCAGTCTGCTCCATCCTTCGAGTACTAAAACCAAAAAGCACTAATCGAGTCTAGAGCCAAGAGATCAATAAAATAAATCTCATTAGGACAAATTCCATGACAAACACTTTTTGAACACAATAGTCTCAAAGCTGTTAACAGAGTCCTAGCATTATTCGTGTGATTTGCCAAAAATCCAAGTTGATATTAAGTATTTCACCGTGAGATGGAAATTCTGCTTGAGCAACATCAAAACACAAGATCTTGTAGGTGACTTTCAAGATTTTTATATGAATAAACTTGTGTCAACTGAAAGAAGATGGTACGATTCTATGTGATTCAAACTTGTTCCAGTAAATTAAATTGACGGTTTAATATTAAGATAACAACTATTCTGATTTACTCTTACCGTGTTGTCTGCTTTGAGATGTTCCGGTAACAAGAACGGCTAGTGCAGCTGCGAAACCCTGTCAAGAAGATTCATATAAATTCTATCTGATCACAAGCAGTATTTATACTAATTAACAGGGAACCGTGGTTATTGCAACCTTATTTGATGAAGTGACAAAAACACTCTCGTCCATATCTGTTGATTATCACTAACGTAAACTTGCAGGTTATACAGTGGTGGCGGTATCCCATTCCAGCTAAAGTTGAATTCATTACCACATGCTCATTCTTAAACTACAAAGACATACTATAAGCATCAAGATTCAAGAATCAAGAAAGCTCAAGGATTAAAGATAAGACTTTCACAAACTCTGATATTAAAGATCTCTTATCAAGACAACGATTGTCAAGGGAGATTGTTAGCAAGCTTTCAAGATGATGCATAATATGAGCATGTTGGTCAAGACATAAGATTGTAAGATGGCAGAGACAACAAGACAAACAAGGAAAAGATTTAAAGATCTCGGAATTAAAGACAAAGTCAAAAAGAAAAGGCTCAAAATCAAAGATCACACAGCATGAAGGAACAAGCCTACAACAAAGATAAAGACCAAGAACAAGACTCAAGAACTCAATGTCAAAGCAATCTCAAGAAATCCAAGACCATGTTATGACTGTGAACATGGAAGCTCAGAATCTATCAGAAACCAAGCTTCGGGGGAGATTGTTAGCCTCAAAATATCGAGTCAAACAAGGAAGCTCGTTTCAAGGTTCAAGACCTCGCTTCGGGAGATATTGTTAGCCTTAAAATATTGAGTCGAACAAGGAAGCTCGGTCACTCAACAAGGAAGCTTCGGCCTTTATTTATTATATATTGTAATAGGCTAGTTGCGGGTATCGGGTTCGTTATTTAATCTAATATTGTATATGTTCCGGACTAAGGTCCATTGTAATCTCAAGCCCGACCCAAGAAACAAATACCATTCGGCCCAACAAAGCCCATATGGTGTAAGTATAAATACCCCTCTCCAAGTGTGGAGAGGGTGTTGGTCTCATTTGTTTTTCATACACTTGTGTAATCAACCATCTCATTTTTCCTCTCTTTATTTCTCTCTCTACATTTCTTCATTTTTCTTCTTATCTATTTTTCTTATCAATGGTGAAGTGAAAGTGATTATTGGTCATCTAACTGTAACCCCAAAGGAAGGAAAATCACTAGCAGAGGTACAATCAAAACTAGTAATTTAGATTTTGAGAATGTGTATTTTGTAAGAGAGTTAAAGTTTAACCTCTTTTGTGTCTCACAAATGTGAGACAAAAAGAATAGTGTTCTCTTTAATGACACTAAATGTATTATTTTACCTCCAAACTTTAAGTTAACTAATGAAAGTCATGTTTTACTTAAAGTTCCTATAAAGAACAATATGTATAGTGTTG
>BQNB010149005.1:0-16226 GCA_026074375.1 Tanacetum coccineum | reverse complement strand
TTTACCTAAAACTAATGGTTTTGGAATCCTTTGAGCATTTGGTTGTCGAACCATAGATGGTTTATCAAACTTAGTTTCCATAGATTTTCCTTTTCATTTTTTCAATGAGTTTTTTAACTCACATATGGCAATGTCATTGTCTTGCAATTTAGCTTTCAAATCTTGTATTTCAAAATATTGTTCATGTTCTTTTAGAAATACGTTTGACGCTTTTTCTTTGCAAACTGTGTCATTTTTCAATTGTTCTTGACATTGTTGTAAAGCTAGTTCAAGAGAAATCGAGTGTTTTTCTAATTTAGTAAAACTTCGTAAAAGCTTAGTATAAACTTCTTTACTAACAGACTTAGTTTGTTTCAAAAGCTTTTGTGCAAGACAGTCACATTCTTTGACTTTATGAAGATATAAGCATTGCAATTCAGTGTGCGCATCTAAAGCAGATAAAGAATGCAAATAAGAACACATAACATTATTAGACACACATTCTTGTAAGAGCATATCATACATGTTTGAGAATTCTGCTTTATCAGATTTAAGTTCATCAATTTCCTTTTCAAGGGATTCAACATACTTTAAATCAACATGCATTTCTTGCTTAAGTTCATGAACAAATACAAAATTATCATTCTGTGTCTTAAAGGCAAGAGGCATCAAACATGTCTTTATTAGGATTTCCATATCATGAGTAGTCGATGCATGAAAATGATCTTTTAAATATTTCACCCAAGCTTGATCGACAAGTTCTCTAAGATGATTTATGTTGTTTGTCATGACATTATATGCTTGTCTACTTTTGCTTATTGACTTGAAACATGTAGGAAATCGATGTTTTTGAAAATATTTGGTTTTGTTTTCACAAAAGATTTTCTCCACATTTTCTTCCTTACTTCATTTGTGTGTGCCAACTGTATTTGATATTCCTGGGTCGGAGGCTTAAAAATTTCATAAAGACTATTTAACTTTGTGTAATCATAGGGTTTCACTAAGTCTTTATTTAATTTTTCTTGACTCTCTCTTTCAAGAGTCAGTGTCTCTTCCTTATCGGGGACAAGACTGTTTGCAAGATCAGATTGGTCATTTGGGATCTCATACAAACATAGTTTCTCATTTTGAGCCTTTTTTTAGGTACATTGGATTTGCAAAGGTAGGTATTCCATTAAATGTAGGGCATTTGGGTGCTAACATATGAATGGTTTGGATTGATTGACTCCTTTTGTAAACAATTTCATTAAAAAACTTTAATTGCTTTTCCATTGAAATCATTTTGTCAATATCTTTTTCTTCCCTAAGTTTCAAATCCGTTATTACCTTTGTTTTCTCTTTAACAAGACCTTCGTAATGTGACTCAGTTAAAAGACTCTATTTGACTAACTCATCGTGTTTCTCTTTGACAACTGAAATTTTGTAGGCTTTAAGTTTTAAACCTTCTTTTATGTCAATGTATTTTTGAGCTAATAGTCCTAGAGTTTCATTTAACTTTTGTTCAAGTTTGTCATAGTCAACTATACGGTCATTCAGGTTCTTGTACCTCTCAAACTCAGTCTGTTTATTTTGAAGTGCAACTAGACAACGATCCCGAATACTATTAGATTCCCCTAGAGTTCTACTAGTTTCTGCAAGAATAGATTTGCACTCAGTTAATTCGTGAGTCAATGATGCGTTTGCTTTCTTTAATTGCTTTTGAATCTTTTTATTTTCATCGACATCAAGTTTTAAATTTGCAATTAAATTAGCAAGCGCAACACGCTCATTATCACATTTTACAGCATTTTGATTATTCTGAATATCATTATCACACATATTCGGTAAATCAAGAATGACATTACTATCATCCTATTTCACTAAACATGTGTTACTAGTGGATTCAGGTTGCTCAGAATGTTGTGTTTCATTGGCAAACACATTATATCTAGCGTCATATTGTACCTGTTCCAATGGCTCAGTATCACTTCCTGAGTCTACAGTAGGAACCTCCTGGATCTTTGCCATATAGCTGTAATGTGCTTCCAATTCTTGTTCATCAATCTCTTCATCCGTGTCTACTAGCCAATCAGATTGCTCTGCTTGGAGTGGAACACCTTTCTCAGCCTGTTTGCATAACAACATCTTTTCCTTGTGATACATAGAGTCTTTAACCCTTTTTGGCTTCCTGCATTCTTTAGCAAAATGACCAAATTCCTTGCAGTTGAAACATTGTATCCCAGACTGCTGCACTACCTGACCACCTACAGTCTCCCTAGCCTTAGCAACAGTCATTGTCCTCTGATTCCTAAACTGTCCAGTCTGATTGTGATTCTTGTATCTTGGAGTAGTATCCACATTCTTGTTTCTGGTGTTTAAGGAAGTTTTAAGGTTATTATTGGTAGGTTTGTAGATCTTCTTGAAATACTTTGCAATGAGTGCTAAATTCTTTTGCATTTCCTTATCCTTCTAAGCTTGTTCAGGATCACTGTCTTCTTTAGAAGCTGACTCAGATAGAGGTGTGATTGGTTTAGCTATCTCTTTGCCTTTGTGTCTTGTAGTTGCATGAGATTTGGTTGGAAGTGAGGCTTTTGATGTTGGTGCATATGATTTGTGAGACTTTGGTGCTTGATAATAAGGATCTTGATATGGTTGAGAAGTAGCAACAAGTGCTAATGGGTTAGCATTCTTGGCTATTATTTTAGCACGGAGTTCATTAACTTCCTTTTGATATTGTTTCAGAATGTCAAAGAGCTTGTGATAGGAAACTTCATCCAATTTTTGTTGTTGCTTGACAATTGTTACAAACCTTGTCCATTCTGGTTGAAGTTGTTGAAGAAATTGAACATTGACTTGCATCGTCGCAACTGTCAAATTATTTCTGATCATTTCATTCACCAGCTTGAAAAACCTTGTGTAATATGACTCTATTGATTCTCCATCGTGAGAAGTGAATTTTCTAAACTCCCAAAATAAATTTGTCTTAACATCTTGAATGTTAAGGGATTCACCTTGTTGTAGTCTTTCTATAGCTTCCCACATTTCATGAGTTGTCTTGCATGCATCAACAGTTGAGTATATTTCATCTCCAATTCTAGTCAATATCAAATGAATCACTTCCTTTTCTGATTCAAATTGAGCTTTGTTTTTAGGAGACATATTCAAGACTGTCTCAACTGTTGTTCGTTCAGGAATTGCTGGAGAATTATTCGTTGCAGGTACAACTGGAATTATGACAGTAGAAGGAGTGTAAGGACCTTCGAGAATGCATTTCCTTAAGGTATCACCATTTGGTCTTGTATCAATGTATCTTAAGAAACGTGATCACCATTGTGCATATCGTCCTATTGCAAGCATTGGTGGACGATCCCTTGAACCAACTGCCATGATGTTGTTATGCATTTGACTATCGGTTGTGGAAGTTACAATTGGAGTAGTCATAATGAATGATTGTAGAATTATGAAGTAAAAATGATTGAAGGATCTTAAGTAGATGTGTTGTGATTGAAGTTGTGGTAAAATGAAAAAACAATTAACGTTCACGGGATTTTATAAGTCTATAATTAAAACCGAGAAAAGAATTGTGTCTTTCGAGGGATTTTACAAAATCAATAGAAAACCGTGAATGTAAATTGATTGAGATTAAGGTTTGTTTAAGTTGAATTAAATGTCTTTTAAGTTCTTGTTTATGATTGTGGTTCTTGGTTTGTGAATGTAAATTAATTGTCGTTAGAAGTCCAAAGTCCGTTTTGTCCAAAATTAAGTTCATCGAAATTGGCCTAGTACCGAAATTGAATTACCAAAAATGAGTTAAGTGAAAATAAAATTTGGTACAGTTTGAAATGAAGCAAACCGCCACCAAAATCTATCAAACAGCCACCAAAACTTCACCAAACCGCCGACATAAATTAGTCCAAACCGCTGCCAATCTTTAGGTCAAACCGCTACCAAATTAAAAGAGCAAACCGCCACCAAAATTTAGTTAAACCCCTGCCTATTGAATTATCGAACTGCTGGCAAAATTATTTCAAACCACTGCCTATGATTGTTGATCAAATCGCTGGCTGATTAATTTAGGCAAACCGCTGCCTGTTTTTTCTTTGCTCAAACCGCTATCTATAATTAAATCAAATCGCTGCTTACACAGAGACTCAAACCACTGCTTTGAAAAATTTATCAAACCGCTGCCATGGTGAAATTTGGACAGAGTAACGTTTCTTTTGGACGAAGAGTAATTTGTCTTTGAATGTACATGTATCAAACCGCTACTAGATTGGCAATAAACCGCTGGCACAAGAAATATAGCAAACCGCCACTTACTTTTATGCCAAACCGCCACTAGAAAAGTTAAAATCAAGTATGCATGTCACTTTCTAGGCATTTTTATTCTTGCTAAACCTTGGCTTCCAAACAAAAATGTTCCTATCTTAGTCAAACCTCCACAATAAACTATAATTATAACCATAAACCGCCACTAAGAAAATAAGTTCGAAATAAGCAAATTTACATCCGAATAAGCTATTTAATAATTATAATAAGCTCTAAAGGTTAATAACTAAGTGTGTAGGATTGTATTTAACACAAAGAACACGTTTTTACCTTGTGAATCACAAAAAAAATGAAACAACCTGCCACTTAGAAACCATAATAAGCCGAATTGAATAAGCTTATAAATCTAACTTGGAGCTTATCTACAACATGAAATGGTAAAATAATAAGCTATAGAACTAGTAGAGCAAGAGAAGAACAAGCTTAACAAACTAATAAGCCAAAATCAAAATAAGCCGTGGGCTTTTTAACCACAAAAAGCCACGAAATTTTTTGAAATTTTGAGCTTATTACCACAAAACTACCACTAATCTACCCGAGGCTCTTGATACAAAATGTCGGTACCTCTAAATCACTTCATTTCATTACTTAGAACACAAATTAAACAAGAATAATTAGAGATAAGATATGAAGAATGTTTAGAGAGAAGTTAGAGAGAGAAAATAAGAGAGAGAAATGAAAGAGAATAGTTGATTTACTTGCAAGTGAAAATTACAAATGAGACCAACACCCTCTCCATCCTTGGAGAGGGGTATTTATAGTTAAATCATGAGGCTTACATGCTTATGGTATTTCTACGGGCCGGGCTCGAGATTACTTGGGCTTACGCCCGATACACGTGACTGATTAGCTTACATAAACGAGCCCGTTTTACCCGTTCTAGCCTATTACAACGTTACATAATTGAATGACCGAGACAATGATCGAGACTTAATATTCTTAATGAACGAACTTCCATGTTCGACTCAATATTTGAGGCTAACATATATTGTTAGGATTTCGTTTTATGTTACGACATTACAGAATTACCATAGTTTAACATACCACCATACGTAGGGACTAAAGTTTTCAACTTAGCATACTTATGTATTAGATGGTGGTATAAATACCCCTCTATTGCTTCCATGGAGGGGTGAGACACTTGTAACATTTTCACTTTTCATCTATTTTACACACACTAGTTTATCCCTCTACTTTCTCTCTCTAAAGATGACTATCATATGGTTTGATTCACCAAGACCACCGGATCAACGATTCTTTTTAAACTTGACAAGTAGCATCAGAGCCTCATTTGTAGTTCTTGGGTCGGCTTTATTTGTTTTTTGCCGGTTGGTCTCGATTGGTCTCGATCTGGTCACATATTTCAGGATTTGTATGTAATTATTGTTGTTGGCTGTTGTATTAGTTTTGTTGATTTTGTAAGTCCATAAGTCCCAAAGTCAAGTCATTGGGGGTCTTGTTCTCGGTGGATGGGGTCGGCTTATTTTTTTTGTCCGGTTGGTCTCGATTGTGTCTCGATCTGTCACATATTTCAGATTTGTATGTATTGTTGTTGTTGGCTGTTATATTAGTTTTGTTGATTTTTAAGTCCATAAGTCCAAAGTCAAGTCATTGAAGTCTATTCTCTATGTGTACAAGTATAATTTTGGTCACAGATCTACATCTTTCACATTCTTATGGTCAAAGCTGTACTATTTTCATTTCTTTTTATCTGGCCTGAATTCATGGCTTGATGATGAAAGATAAACAAGAACGACTTTTGATCTGCTTACAAAAAGTTGTTAAGGTTCTTGGTAGAGACTTAGCAGAAAAAGATAAGAATCAGATCTGAAGTTTGTTGCAATATGACAAAAGTACAACAGTGTAAAAAGACAAAAAGTACAGCTAGAGATTTAAAGCAGCGATTTGTGATGAACAACTAGAGATTTGAAGTAGCGAGTTGAGAAGAACAGGTAGCGAGTTGTGAAGAACAGGTTCAATTGAAGACAAATCTCTAAGCCAAATCTAAAGGAACCTCTGCCCAATTTTAAACTCAGTGGCGAGTTGGCTATGTTCTTGCCAGCGAGTTGCTACCACAAACCCAAACCGAGTCAAATCGGTACCGAGTCATTCATTGACCGAGTCAAATGAAAAGAGACATAAAAATACAGAAATGAAAGATGGACTGACTCGAAAACTTAACTCACAAACCACAACAATCAATTACAACAAACTCATTTTAACAAATCCAATCTAACCCTAAATTTCCATCGTCACATCTCCACAACAACATCATTCCCATCTCCTCAATAATCCCAAGACTCGAAACATAAAATGAAAAAGATCTCAGATTCATTTCGTTTCATGGGTTTAATTATGCCAAGACCTTTATAGATCAAACACGAAACAAAAATTCATCATCAATGATCTTTGTGAAGGTTAATGACCCTCATTCAATTTACAAAAGTAAAGATAGATCAATAAAAATTATGTTACAATCTATCCTTTTTCCGTTGGAAATCAAGACCCGTATACCTACCTAAGACCTTTGTTAGCAAGATCTTGAAGTCGTGACCCGTGAAGAATGAACGAATCTTTTGTCATTCGATCTTTATAAATAAAAACAAACAAAGGTGTAAGGTTACTTCATTATCTTGTTCAATGGTGTATGAATTTGTATTCATGGCTGTGTGTATCTTTAAAAATAGATGAAATTGAAAGGCTGAGTTAATGAAAAAGGTTGTGGGATTCGTGAGTTTATAGATTGGAAATACAACGAGCTAATTATTTGTCTTCATAAAAGATTAGTTTACGGTGTAGGTTGGCTGAGATTTATTGATGCATTTAGATTTTAGAAGAAGTTTGGTAGATGTAGTTTTGAGAGAAAACTTTGCAGATGGGGGCGGGTGTATGTGTGTGAGATTAGGATTAGGTTATGAGATAAGTATTAAGGATTGCTTATACTATATTCCTAATTCATCTTATGGACCGGGTTATATGGCTTTGGATTGTGGGTCGGTTATAAGATTTTATTGGGCCAAGAATAATCTGATATTAGGCTAGAAATGGTTTGGTTTAATGATCCGAATGTTAAGCTCAATTAATATTTAGTAGGATTAATAATTCTTTACACTAAGTGATCAATGGTTATATTTGAGGTTTAAAAGTGATAAAGTGACAATTTTTTTAAGAGTCGAGACCGAGATCATTTTTATAAAGAATCATCAGAACTTAAATTTTAAAGGCTAGATTCGATATGTAATTTTCTAAGTGACTACGGAGTTGATTGGATATCCTTTATTTGTGATTGAAGTTGGATTTCACGCGGGCGTGTACTTATTTTATCTTAAAGTCGGGGTTGGTTGGATGCATGACTTTCAATGATAACTTACTCGGGCTTAAGATTTTGGATGAAGACTTGGGTTGATCTATTACCACAGAGTTGGCGGTGGATGTTTGAAGATCTGTAATAACTATCACTAAAGGGAGTTACGTTGTAGTACTCAGTGTCATAAACTCGAAAGACGTGTGGATTAATCGTAAGAAGGTGATGAAAGTCCTCATACTTTTGGGGTAATGAGTACTTAGAGATTTGTGGTGCACAAATTCTCTACACCGTTCATTTTTGCCAATATAGTGCATGCTTAAAGTCTCAAGAAACGAGCGAAATTCTACTTCAGTTTCACTTTTGGTATATCGGTTATTTACTCCATCAGTGGTCACTTCCACAAGCCTACAAAGAGGTTGGTAAGATTTGTCAAAATAGTTTATGAGTAGAGATTTGATTTAGTCCAGTGATTCTTTACTGGATAGATGTGAACTAATTTATTCTTCTCACAAAATTTTAAGTATATGTGCGTACAATGTGTTGCTGATTCCGAGGTATCAAAACAAACAAGGGGGAAGGAGACATACATATGAATGCACAACGAGTACATGTGACGAACGTCAGTCATTTTCTTAATTGAGGTCATTCCGGGAAACTAAAAGGTCATAACCGGCAAGAGAAAATCTGTGTTTTAACTCGTGTCTTTTGGTGTACCATTCCAACTACACGGGGGAAGAGATGTAGGAAACAATTTATGACAATAAAATAGGTACACAATGGTATGATGGTTCCTCTAGATGGTCAGTATCCTGCAGGAAGAAATGAGCTCATCCAGGACTTAGCTAACCTTGGGTTTAATTGTTAACATCCAGGATTTAGCTAACCTTGGGTGTTACAAGAAAAATCATCATTATCCTGAAGGAAGGAATGTGCACGTCCGAGACTTAATTGACTTTGACGCTACAATTTCGACTTTATAAATGGGATAGAGTGTGTACTTTGGGTTTTTAGGCTTCATACAAATTTTTAGAAAGAACCCTGGTTTCATCTCTTCATCTCATGGGGGCAGAAGGATAACTCGATACTTTTGTATGACATTACTTGAGCTTCTAGTGGGAAGAATGTGACAAGAAATATTCAAATGTGAGAAGGAACGATTGCTGATCCAGTTAATGTTTCCCCAAACAGTTAATCACTAAGCTTATTATCAAAGGAGCAATATTTTGATGTGGTTTGCTACTAATTCCACTGTGTACTTAATTATTCTAATAAGCTGAAAAGAAAGTTGTGAAACTGTACAAAGAGAGGATTGCTGTTTGGGTGTAAAGCATATTAAAGCTTCATAATGAGAATAGTGCATGAATTAGGGGGGAATCTAATTCAGAAGCACTTCGTCCTTAACTAGAAGTGTATGGTTTACTTTAGTTCGTGCCTATTACAGTATTTCCTCCAACAAGGTGTTATATAGAATGAATTCATGGTAAAGTGCAGACTTGAAGTCAAATGAAATAGCAAAATCTAGAAAACCTTCGGACATGACAGAGTGCAGGAAAAGTTGAAGTTTTTCAAGACATAGCAGCTAATTCAGAAACTTCGAGATGACAAGAAGTGTATGAAGAAAGTTGAGCCTTCAAGTCAGATCAATGGCCAATGAAGACATCAGCAACATTGGAAAGCTTGTGGAAGCGTCTTGTTCTTATCATTATGTTACTATGTTAGGAAAATAATATAAGTAATGATCCGTTATATCGTCCCATGGGCGAAATAGTTAAGGATTTCGTTTTATGTGAACGACATGACGGAATTACCATAGTTAAACATACCACCATACGAAGGTACAAAGTTTTTTCAACTTAGCATTCTTGTGTATTAGATGGGTGGTATAAACACCATCTATTGCTTCAGGAGGGTGAGATACTTGTAACATTCACTTTTCATCTATTTTACACACACTAGTTTCTCCCTCTACTTTCTCTCTCTAAAGATGACTATCATATGGTTTGAATCACCAAGACCACCGGATCGATGATTCTTTTAAACTTGACATATATTTATAGGAAAACCCTAAGTCGGTTCATCACGACGGTGTCGCCAAAATCGTGACACCATCACCAGAGTCGTGACACCGTCACCAGAGTAACATATGACACCATCACCAGAATCGTGACACCGTCGCCAGCCACTGTTTGGCTATTTTATTATAGATTTTGGTGTAGAGTTATAATCTATTCCGTTACTTCTCCAAATGAGCCCAAGTCACGTGTATTTCTTCCAAATGCCTTCCAAATGCTAAATACCTGAAAATGAACGATTAAGTACCTATTTTGGACATAAATGTATAATTTAGGGGGTTAAATGACCCCAAAAAAGTGTACAAAATGACACCTCATCAAAAAAGCAAATATTTTTAGTTAATATTAGTACAAACTAAAACCACCCATTCGGTTAAAACACTAAAAAGATTCATAAAAAAAGTAACGGCAACAAAGAACATGCAAAAATATCTTGTGGGTCGAGGTCGATTTAGTGTGTGTTCTTGGTGTAAGTGTGTGTATATTTTTTAGAAGTTTGGTGGAGAAGTTTTAAGAGAAAAAGGAGATTTGGAGAGGATGCACTAAATTTTTAGAAGACATGTGTCATGGGAGAAGGGGATATGAGGACACGTATCCCACCAATTTGTGTATGTTTTATCATATCTCGTCAGAAACGGGTAGAGTTAAACATTAAACAAATACAGGAAACCGCTTGGATACAAATGTGGTTTATAATATAAAAAGGGTATGAGAGATGGAAAGATCTGAATTAATTAATTAAATATGGCTAGGATTTGAATTTATACTAAAATATTCAAAATACATCCTAATGATTGTTTATATTTATAATAAGCTTGTATAATAAACGTGACTTTAGCGGTGGTATTTTTCAAAATAAGCTCGAATATTAAGCAATAAAACCACAAACACGATCACAATAAGCCAAACACAAACACAAAACGCTCCTGGTCTATGATGCCAATTGTTAACATATAAAATTCACAAACCAAGAACGATCAGGAGGTCAAGGAGGATTAAAGAGAAAGAAAGCCATGTTAGATTATAGAGAGAGAAAGGGAAGATGTGTATGTGTGTTTGAGAGAGAAAGAACACACACACCTTGGTGAAATGTTAGAATAAGAATCCTCATCCTCCTATGGAAGTATAGGAGGGTATTTATAGCCTTTGTGTCATTTATCTATGCTAAAATAACATATCTAGTCCTTACGTGACACGCCTATAGTAAACTAATATAATTTCGTATAAGTCTGCATATTTTAAGGCTAACAAATACCAACTAACTCAGAGTGAGACAGTCGATAGAAATGTGTTTAATCTCTGTGAGAAATGAAACAAGTGTCTTTTAAGAGACCTTGAGTGGCCAGGGAGGGAGGGTTGTGCTTTGCATTACTAGGTCTATGATGTCTATCTTCAATATCAAACAACAGCTTATTGTTTCTGATAGCATATGTATTAACTTGGTTTCTGCCTAAGTGTATGGAGGGCTTCTTTCTTTATACCCTTTATCCTTACATTTCTTTTTAATTCTTCAACCCCTTTAATGCTTACCAAGACTTCATCACTAGCACCTTGTTGGGTTTGTTCCAGTACTAGTTCTATCTTAGTTGACATTCTCCCCTTTTCTTATTTTACTGCTTTTGTATCATACCTAAGAACTTCTATTCTATCTAATGGAATGTCCATGGGTAGATCCCTCCAGTTCTGGCTGGATCATGAGAATGAATACATATACTTAACCACCTTATAACTCCTATACAAGTAAGTACATGGTCGATCTTTAGGTATTATTCTTATTGCCTTAAACCCATTTTGAAAGAAACTTAATCAAGGTACTTGTGATATAAATATATCAAAACATTTATACCTCGATAGTGTTTACTTTTTAGAAATGCCCCCCCTGCATATGTGCATTGATAATCGGAAGTGTTTTGCACTTGAGTCCTTTTAGATCACGTTTATTAGTTGTATAGTTTTTAATCACATTTTCTTCCCTTATCTAAAATGTTAAAATCTTTTGATATTTGGGATATCAATTGATTAAAACTATTGGGGGGAGATATGTTGCTAATTAACAAGCTTATTTAGAATATTTTAATGCTCCACTTCAATTATTGATGGAAGGATATAGTGTTAAGTACATATTTTGAAAGATATTAAATTTAATGAAAAATTTATGAAAATTTGTACTTAACACATATATACTAATATCTGTACACTACATTTTTATGTATCAGACAAGATAAGATATGAGACAGGACCTACAATGTTTAAACCAAATATGACCTAGTCATACTGTCATCTGCAACAGTCGTTTGTCCGTCTCTATTTTCCTTCCACCAGCTAGCACTTCTAAACTTCTCAGAACCCGTATTTTAAATAGCTGATCATCAATCATGTTCAGCATGATGCCTGTGCGTCTCTTATCCTTTGTTGGCCACACCCTCAAAGGCATGTCTTTGTTGTAACCAAACTTGAAGTTCAGTAGCCTTTCACGAAGGATGTTATGAATAGATTGGAGAGTCCCGTCACAAAACTATGGATCTCATCAACATGCATTAGCCTTTTCTTCTTGTTCTTGTCTTTATAAATAACCCCCGGTGGATCAAAGTTTGGAGTGTATGGTTCTTTGGCCTGAGATATGGGACATGTTTTTTCCCCCCTTGAGTAATGGTTAAGTGAGCTTTCTTTAATAACTGTCAACGGCCTAGCTGAACATTCTTTAACCTATTCTTTACAATGATTTCTCAGGTGAAACATTTAGAGTCGTGCCAAAGTCCACAATCACATCACCTTCTATGTTGAAGAGCTTGTTTTCAGCAATCAGGAGAAGCATGTCTTCAATGTCATTTAGGTGTAAGTCCTAAAAATCACCTTCTTTGAAGTTGTAAATTTTTTGATCAACTTGCCTTACAACAATTTCCTTCAAGTAGCCGTAACCAGATTTCTTTTCCACCTGAACACTAACAACACTTATGTTTGGACACTTTGTTGATCATAGCTCTGTAAAACAGTTGACGTTGTGGACCCCAGTGAGATATTCCAAGAGCAGCATCCTTGTCATAGCTAATTTTGACTGGACTCCATAGTGTCGGGATCATGTCTTCAATGCCTTCCATAGTATACCTTGCAGCCGGTGTCTTAGTAATGAAAGATGAGTACGGTCTTTCTTTATTTCCTGCTTTCAAGTATTCAAGATCATTATTAAAGAAGAATTCAACATGAATTGTAAGTCAACCTTCTTTGTCTTGTAGGGGTAAAGGCTTGCTCATATCAACTGGACTTTTGTGACCTTTAGGGTTTGTCCAGTCGAGTTAATCTATTAGAGCACGGTAGCATTCCTCCATATTGTATTCCAGTTCGATACAGCTTTTGCAGGTACCTTTAACTAGGTTGAACACTGGGCCCACTAGATCTACTCTTGTGATCTTGTTTAATTTGAGATGATTCATGGCAAATGCAGAAAAAATCAATAGGAGTACTCATCAATTCATCAAATGTGAGTGGAGGCTTCTCAGCTTGTATCATCTTATTGAACCGTGACTGTTTTGGAGCATCATCCACAGTTTTGACTATATTCCATTCTGGATTAAGTGTCTCTGGCCTTGAAGATTTCTTGAACCAATCTTTCTTTAGATTCTTTGGAATATCATCTGCTTGTGGCTTATCAGCATCCTTAGCCACATTGTCAAGGTTTGGCTCTTCTACATCCATTTGCACTATGTGCTTAGGTTCATGAACTGATATGTCTGCAGATATAGATTTACCAGTTTTAGAGGTATTTGATGGAGTTATACCTTTAGCAGATTCCTTGGATTTTGAGGATTTCTTTGATGGTTCAACAACTTTTCTAGTTCTTCTCTTCTTCATCCCTTGGTCTGATCCAGCAGGAGAGTCTTGATCTTTGTCATCATGTCGTCTTTTCCTCTAAGAAGCAAGATCCATAACAAGTCTATCCATGTCATTTTCATCTACAAGTAAAGACTATATTAGTGCATCATACAGTGCCTTATATGCTGGATGTTTTTCATGTGACTTAGACGCCATCATAATTTGGAACAAGATTTCCTTTTGCTTGTGTTCATCTTCAACAACTTGATCATATGGTGTTGTCGAGTACTTCAACATTTTTTCCTTTGCAGCAAGTTCTTGCTTGACCTTTATGAACTTTGACACATCATCCTAAGAGACTTGAAGGTTAAGGTCTTCGATGTGTGTCTGGCTATAGTTTTCTGAGAAAAATCTTGTCTAAGTTCTTCGGTATGTCTCTGGAGAACCTTTTAAAGAGTGTCTCCAAGTCAGATACTCTTTGCAGGACAATAGTAAATGCTTTAGAATTGGGAACTAGAGCATATGGAATTACTGTAGTTGGTAGTGGAGGTGTTGGTGGTGGTATTTGTGTTGGTTCAGGAATAATAGACACTTTGACAGCATGAAATGGTTCTTGCTTGTCACACCCCGCCAAGGCGGAAACGCGAGGCGTAACGAGAATAGATATCATCACAACACAATGGTGTCACAATAGAGAAAAACTACATGAACTAAACGAAACATAAGGGACACAAAGTGTCATGAAAATATCCAAACAATCATAAAAAGAAATATCCAGCGTCTTGTATTGAAGTGAAAGGGGTCCACATCAATACCAAGACATGCAATACAACCAAAACGAGTCTAAGCAGATCAAACCAACAAACATTCAATATTCAATCAAACAAGAAATAAACTAGGAGGTTAAACTTCGCATGCAACCTAAGGTCTCTCTAGCCACTTCTCTCATTCCTATGATCTTCCTTATGCTCACCTGAAAATGATGCTTAAAAACGTCAACACAAAGGTTGGTGAGAGTCATAGTTTTAAGACACACAATTCAAACCATCAATTAATTACTGTGATTAATAAAAGCAAGGTAGGACAATTATGAACTATCATGAACTTATGCTAACATGCAATCCAAATCATCATATCAACAAACCAAATACTGGGTAGGCGTACCCATCCGATCCATTCCAATATTGGGTAGGCGTACACATCCGATCCATTATAAAACTGAGTAGGTGTACTCATCTGATCCATTCAACAACACTTGACATGCCAAATATAGAACATGTAAGTAAATCACAATCAACAGGTAACATCAAGTCATAGAACAGTCACACAATGTCCATACTCAAATTAAAACACATAATCATAGCAATTTAAAATATTTTAAAACCATTTGCATCATTTCAACCCCAATTTAAAAACAATGTAAAAAGAGGGACTATGAAACTCACCTGATGCTCAATGCGGCTTCCCGAATTTCCTACCACAAAACTACATAATACAATATAAACGTGTTACACGCGACTAAGCCAAATGCTTAAGTCCATGTAACAATCATATGGCTCTATGGGTCATCCCGACACCATGGCCAACTTTACCCCTTTTAGTTACTCATAAGTCTACTTAACTACATTTTACCTGAAAACGCAGAATTTTAGTGACACTTTCTAATTTTCAAAACCATACCTACTGACAATCATAAATTACCAATAAAATCATACATAAAATTTCATGAGTTTACTCTCTAACTTATTTTTCCACTAATTTATTCTCATACTTAAATACCCCAAATAAATTCCAACTTTTAAATTACTCAAATTCGGATCTGAACGCGTACTAAAATGTTTGACCTTACTAACCATACTTAGACAACTAATCAGAAGCTAAAACTTATAGGAAAGTTAATAGACATATAGAACTTAACTTCTGAGTTTTGGCTAACCTTAACTCGAATTTTAAGTAGGGGTTTTACCTCTCTAATTCTGACCCAAATCTGACCCGTATTTACTGTTTTGACAACTTTTCTTGTAGCTAACATTTAACTAACTTCCAGAACTGAAAATCATTCGAGGCCAGACTTTTTGAAAAGTAGACTCTCTGAAATACTATTTAGGCACCGGAAACACCTCAAAACACGATTCTATCATCAAGATTTCATTCGTTGAACATGACCCAAAAATCTGTCAAACCCAAAATCATGAATTAACTCGAATCTAACCATGCCGTTTGCATGAACATGATCCCAACCTATCCCTAAACGCAATGGGATGATCATAATTCAATTAATTACAGAAATATTAGAAACCCTATGATCCATCACATTCATTGTTACATTAAATAAGAATTAAAACTAGGTTAGAAACCTTACCTTTTGATTACTAGATCCTAACACCACAATTCTTGGCTAGCTCTTGATCAAAATTTTGTTTCTCCTTGTTCTTAGGAGGAGGGGTCGACGACTTACACAAAGGGGAGAAGGGATGGGATTAAAATTTAGGTTTAAGGCTTCTATACTTAGAGATAATGGGTTACAAATCCTAGCCCCGCTCAACTTTAGTTTAGTAAAAAAATACTTTTTTTTCTTTTTCTCCTATGCCAATCGGCAACCCCCATATATATATTTATTTAATTTTATTATTAATTATACTTATATTTACATTACCTTAATTTTCTACAAAAGCCTTGTTAAAATTGGTAAACCTTTTGCATGAAAAACTAAATATTAACTTTCTATTTATAACTTTCTTTTCCAAAAA
>BQNB010149004.1:0-14883 GCA_026074375.1 Tanacetum coccineum | reverse complement strand
AAATTGGTGTAAGCTACTTGTGTACGGTTTTCTCCGCCTAAAAGGAGTTTGTTGACATAGTGAAGAGAACTCTCGAGTTGGGCACTCGGAGAGTGGAGTAGGGTAAAGAGGATATTTGTTACCAAACCACTATAAATCCTTGTGTTGTGGTTTGATCTTTCTAACTCTTATCTCTTGTCTTGCATACTTATTTATCTTGTTATCATTCATTTACTTAGTTAAATTGTTCATATTGTGTGTACGTTGAGATCACATAAAATCGAATCTAAGTTTTTATAAACAAACAATACACTAAATTAAAAAGCAGTAAACTATTCAACCCCCTCCCCCCCTTTCTAGTTTTCCACATAATCGATGACCGGAGGATAGCAAAATTTGTTGGTGGATTTAACCTAAAGCTCTGATACTATGTAAGATAATGAAGATTAATATTGATTGAATTCTTTTCAATTACATAAGAAAGAATGTCTATTTATAATAGAACATAGCTTTGGGAATAAGCTAACATAAACCCTAAACCCTAATGGACCTTAAGCCTTTGATTAGGCTTAGGCCTTAACCTATCATCTAACAGTATGTGCTTTGCATAAACAAAACTCTTGACAGAAACGTGACTTAAATAACATTTTTTGGTCAACTGTATTGTATGCGCAAACCACATATGGCTTTCCAGCAAAGTTGGTAATCTTATGCAACTTCTTTCAAAGCATCTTCTTCTATTTTCCGTCTTCATTTGGTCAAGTCTATTTGATCACCGTTAATTCCTTTTACATAATTTTCATTTGAATTGCTGCCAAAAAATGATCATCCTCTTTTGTTTTCAAAAGTGACATAGATTTACCGTGATCATCATAGCTGTTAAATCTTTGGATTGATATGAGGCACGCTTTCTTTTTATAAAGATTTTTTCATTACATCCTGTCCACCATCTTTATAGTCGTCATTGTTAGCATCATGCTCATCATTTATCTTGATGGTCTCTTGAAGCTTCGGTTCTTAATTTCATACTGAAACATTAAATTTGTACTAAAAAGTTCAATTTATAACATGTTGCGATGTTTGAGGTTAAATGTGTTCTAATAGAAATAAGTTGAGACTAGACACATCTTGGAGGGGGGATGGGGTGGGGGTAGGAATTGGTTAGTTTGCAGTTGTCGCATATTTTTTTTGAGATGTGGCTAATAACTTTCCACTCATATAACAAATATTTTTTTTGTCAGGTTAAAAGAACCTTTCAAGGAACTTGCACGTCATGTAAGATGTTACAAATCATGTTATCAGTTTCTGGGACCTTTGCGACATAGCATTTGAAGCTATGTTTTCGGAGATTGCCAATAAGATTTATACCATGTTACATGAGGTGCGTCCTCTAAAAAGGTTTGAGACTCTTGAGGAGGATGTCTATGCACAAGTTCACCGAAAATAAAATACGAGCGTTAACAAAAGACGGCATCGTTTGAGTCAATTATTATTTTACCGGGGTAATCCTCTTTACCTAAAAAACTATTTTGCTCCACTTTTATGCCTCTTAGAACTAAGTCGTTAGGTATCAAAGTCCGTCCAACGTCATGTTTCCTATGGTCTGATATTAGTAGAAGTAGCGGATATGAGTTGCACATCATGGCGTCTAACATTTTATTTAACTTTATTTGTATCGTATTTATATGTAAAGGTTTAAATTATCTTGGCGAACAATATTTGAATATTATTATTTGAGTAAATTACATAGATAGTTTATGTGGTTTGTCCAAAATTGCAACTATCGTCCCTACAAGAAAAGAATTGCATGGCTCGTCGCTAATTTTAAAAAGAATAACACCAGTGGTCCCTTTCTTAACTGGTGTTAAGTTGATTCCGTTTATATTTACACGTTAGCCCTTTTTGGTTAACGACCATTGCATCGTCTATCCTTTATAATAACGGACGTTTATAATTTAAAGTTTTTCGACTTTAGGTATGTTTTTATAAAAATATCTACGTTTTATACCCTTTTATATACGTTTTATATACGTTTTTTATACGTTTTATATATGCGTTTTATACGTTTTTATACACACATTTTTATACGCAGTTTTATACACACGTTTTTATACACACGTTTTTATAAACACATTTTATACACACATTTTTATACACGTTTTTATTCACACATTTTTATACACATATTTTTATAATGCATTTTTATACACGTCTTTATACACACGTTTTTATCAACATATTTTTATACACACGTTTTTATATACACATTTTCTAAACACGTTTTTATACACACATTTTTATAAACACCTTTTTATACATATGTTTTTATAAACACATTTTTATACACACATTTTAACACACGTTTTTATAAACACATTTTTATACACGTTTTTATACACATATTTTTACACACGTTTTTATACACACATTTTTAAGCACGTTTTTATACGCATGTTTTTATACACGCATGTTTATACACGTTTTTACACACATGTTTGTATAAAAACGTGTGTATAAAACGTGTGTATAAAAATGTGTGTATAAAAATATGTGTTTATACACACGTTTTTATACATGTGTGTATAAAAACGTTTTTATACACAAATTTTTATACACGTATTTATACACAAGTTTGTATAAAAACGTGCGTATAAAAATATGTGTATAAAAACGTGTGTTTTTACACACGTTTTTATACATGTGTGTATAAAAACATGTATACAAACGTGTGTATAAAATGTGTATAAAAAGGTGTGTATAAATATATGTCTATAAAAATGTGTGTAAAAATGCGTGTTTAAAAACGTGTGTATAAAAATGTGTATAAAAATATGTGTATAAAAGCGTGTTTATAAAAATGTGTGTATAAAAACGTATATAAAAATATGTATATAAAAACATGTATAAAAATATGTGTATAAAACCGTCTATAAATATGTGTGTATAAAAACGTATATAATAACATATATAAAATGTATAATAAAACGTATATAAAAGGGTATAAATGTATATGTTTTTATAAAAACGTACCAAAAGTCAAAAAACTTTAAAATATAAACGACCGTTATTATAAAGGATAGACTATGCAACGGTCGTTAGCTAAAAAGGGCTAACGTGTAAATATAAACGGAATCAACTTAACACCAATTAAGAAAGGAACCACTGGTGTTATTCTTTTTAAAATTAGGGATGAGCCATGCAACTTTTTTCTTTTAGGGGTGATAGTTAAAGTTTTGGACAAACCACAAGGACCATCCATGTAATTTACTCTTATTCTTTTCTATGTTGTTAATGAGTTTGTTTAACTTTTGTGATAAGTTTTGTTTCATATTTTGTTGTTCACGAACGCATTAGCATATGGCATTAGTGTACGGTGTTCATAACAAATGCATGTATTTAATAACGTTTCATTGCAACGCGCAGCCGCCTTAATACTCATTTAGTATACTTGCCACGAAAATGAGGTAATTACACGTTTCATCCTTGTGGTTATACCCAAATTGCAGGTTTCGTCCTGTTTTGACGTTAATTACACCAGACGTCCCTCTAGTTGTCCCAAATAAGTTAACCGGTCCTTTGACCGTAACTCCATCCAGATTTTCGTTATCTTTTTGTATCGTTAGGGGCAAAATTGGCACTTCACTTACTTTACCCACCCACCATAATTAATACTTGACTTTGTGACTATTTTGTAACAAACCTTCTTCCCTTCTTCTTCTTTGTCATATTATGTCACACATGCAATCCCCGAGCTTCTTCTTCATTGTCTGATCATGGTGAAGA
Source organism: Tanacetum coccineum (assembly GCA_026074375.1). Taxonomy (NCBI): domain Eukaryota; kingdom Viridiplantae; phylum Streptophyta; class Magnoliopsida; order Asterales; family Asteraceae; genus Tanacetum; species Tanacetum coccineum. The sequence goes on along the minus strand of BQNB010149004.1, from coordinate 11,121 downwards.
TAACTTATGATTTGAATGATCTTAAAGATAGCTCAAAGAATGATAAAGCTACACAAACTGGTAAGAACATTGGAGATCCATTTTCATTTTACTTAAAATTGTGATAGAGCTTTTTAGAGAAGGTGCAATTGTTGTTAATACTACGTGGTTATAATTGCAGGTCATACCCCTAATTCAGTCACATTGGAAATCCACCATGGCGGGTGCTTTACACCAATACCTAGCAAGTCTTACGTTGGTGGACAGGTATCATCATTTAATGTTGATGACATTGATGAGTTTTGTTTGCATGACCTTAAAGATATGGTAGTTAAACTGGGTTATGGTTTAGCAGACTTAATGTACTACCATTTTTTGATACCAAGATTAGGCTTAGATTATGGTCTGCACACTTTGAATGTTGATGCTGATGTGTTAGAGATGGCAAAGTATGTTAAGGACTATAAGATCATCTTGGTTTATGTTGAACATGGAAGTAGTATCTTTGTTACACCTAAGAAGGGAGTTTCAATAGCAGTTAATAATCACTTAAGAAAAGCTCCTATAGAAATTGATAGCAGTCCTGATGTGAATAAGACTTTAACACCTATATGTCAAAGGAATTTGATAAAAGAGTGGGAACAAGTTAGCTCTAAGTCATTAAGCATTGGTTAAGTAATGAAAAATTTAACTAAAAATAGCCTTCTGGTTCTATGGAAGCACCAATTGTAGTAGAGTGTGCTCAAAATCCTTTTAAAGAACTTGATGACATACTAAGAGAGTATACACACACTGGGAAGCAGATAACTATTGCGGTACTCGTAAGGGACTTCTACAAGAAGTTTTACAACTCCCTAGGCAGTGTACCAAACCATTGTAGTGTAGTATAGGCAAGACTCGGGGTTGTTATCGTTCTCTAGGGGAATAGGTTGGGAAGGTTTTGATCATAGTCTAACAGAATTCTAAGGGGTGAGAGAAGATTCTTTTTGTGTTTTTATGTTTATAGGAAAGCAGGTAAATCATATATTTGAGAGGTTTGGTTGGTTTTAGCTATTAAACTAAATAATAAAATACGCTACCGGTGATAACAATATAATAAAAGATTGTGTTTATTTAATCATGTATTACTCCCTAGATTGCTTCTCCTAGTGTTGTTGCTTTGTCACACTTGTGATGATCTATGTAATTATTTCCTAAGTCATGAACGAATTACACGAACCCGCCGTCTATTTAATATTCCGTTAAGGCAACGCACAAGTAAGGTAGTATGAAGACTATTACAAGGCCCCTAAGAGAATATTAAATGCATTTGAAATATATTAAGAGTGGATCAACCATATAAGGGGCAAGGTAGTATGAAGACTGTTACCCGATGGTATCCTTTCTACACAATCATGTTTTCCTAGACATATCAACAGCAATACAGACAAAAGCTGGTTTTTTAAGACCTAACATGCATATTCATCACAAGAAGCAACATCACTAAGATCTACATCCTAGGTTTCATACAATCATAAATAAACACAATTGAAGGTTTCGCCAAGCATGTTAAAGATAAAGTAAGAACAGATAAGAATCACACAACAAGACATATTGAATTATTAAGATAGCCTTACTTGATTAAAACATTAATTAAAGGAAGTACAATAGGGTTTTGAGGCCCTAAAATCGCCCCTAACAGCTGCTAAATGAACTAGGGTTCGCCCCTTTCTTTTACTCTAAAGTTACACACTTAAAACCCTAAAAACGGATTTGTATATATAGGAAAATCGTTGTGACGGCGTCGCGTGTTAATCATGACACCATCATGAATAGAATATTCTAGATAATGGGCTGGGTCGTACATCCTAACGCCGTCTGGAGACCTTGTGCGCCGTCTTAAGATGGGTTGTGACGGCGTCACGTGTAATCTGTGACGCCGTCTCTAGCTTCTAAGTAGAAATTCTTGAGAGATGTTGGTGTAGGTGCGTAGTCTTGTCCGTTTCTTCTCCAAATGAGCCCAAGTCAAGTGCATTTCCTCCAAATGCCTTCCAAATGCTGAATACCTAAAAAGGAATGATTAAGTATCTATTTTGGGCATAAATGCACGATTTAGGGGGTTAAACTACCCCGAAAAAGTGTATAAAATGACACCTCATCAAATACCCCTACACTTGGGATTTGCTTGTCCTCAAGCAAATGGGCTTTTCTACCTAGACAATAACAATATGAGGGTCATTTTACCTACTCTTTAAAAGTATTTTACAACACAACCTTCTAGACCTNNCGGTGCCAATCTATACAGTGTACGCGCAACAGGTGCGGCCCCCGGTACTAGATCAATTCAAAACTCTACTTGCCTCGGTGGTGGTAGTCCTGGTAGCTCCTCAGGAAACACCTCAGGAAAGTCATGAATTACAGGCACATCTTCCATTTGTTTCTCCTTCGATTTCTTCTTCGTAACGTGTGCCAAAAATAAATGGCAACCTTGCTCGACATACTTACGGGCCTTGATACACGAAATAATCTTCAATCGAGATCTACCTTTGTCACCTTCAACTATCAACGTTTTATTCCCATATGGTATACGAACAACTTTCTCGCCACAGACGATAACGACAGAGTGCTTGACAAGCCAATCCATACCGATGATGACGTCAAACGTACCAAGCTCAATCGGCATAAGATCGATTTCAAAAATATGGTTCACTAAACTCAAAGTGCAACCTTTCAAAACAGTGTTTGTACTAACTATCCTTCCGTCAGCTAACTCTACTTCATAACTATCCTCTATTTTAATCGGTTTGATATCGAGCAATGAACTAAATCTAGTGTTCACAACACTTCTATCGGAACCCGAATCAAATAAAACAAAAGCATATCGGTTATTTAGCAGAAACGTACCGGTAACCACATTCGGACCTTTCGGCTTAGCGTCCTTAATAGCGTAAGCTCGACCACGAACTTCTCCAACTTCTTATTGCTTCACCTTCTTCGAACATCGGTTCCTAGTATGACCTTGCTCACTACAATCATAACAAGTCCAAATAGGCTGAGCGTTAGCACCCGTAGCAACACTCTTCTCCCTACAATACCTTGCCTTATGTCTAACCTTTCCACACTTGTGACATTTGATCGTACACTGACCAACATGGCGAGTAAAACAACGTTCACACTGCTTTTGGTTATTCTGCAAAGTCTGATAAGAGTTATCCTTTTGATTGCCCTTACCACTACTATTTCCACCTTGAAGAATACTAGTAATCTTAAGATCAAGCAAGAACAATAAGTGAGATGTGGGTTGGATTGTTAGAGTGAAAGATGATGGAATAATGTTTCCTTCTAAAATTCTTTCATCTCTAGCTAGCGATTTCCGTTTCATCACATAATTTGTGCCATACGCACAGCTTCGTTCAGGTTAGCAGGCTTAGAAGAAGTAACTTCACCTTTGATGTTATCAGTCAATCCCCGGATGTAAGCATTAACTTTTACTCTTTCTGGTTCAACTATTCTTGGACACATCAATGCTAGCTCATTGAACCTCTGAGTATAAGCCACAATGAGGTTTTATTACTTCCCCTTTTTTTGGGGAACCTTCAAGTTCAAGTTGTGCTCCATACCTTTAAACTTCTTCTATCGAACAAAATCTCTCAGGCATCAATTGCTTCATCCCAGTCCAAGTTCATTTGGTTCCACCGTCTCAATACCAATAGTTGCATCATTAGCATAACACCAATGTCAATGCAAGTCCTTCGCAGTGTAGCAGAGCAATTTTAACCTTCTTGCCCTCTGCACATTCACTGATTAAAAACACTCTCAGTTTTCGAAACCAATCTTTGTAAATTGAAAGTTCTTTTAGTTACCATGAAAAGCAGTAGATTGCATTCATAAACCAACAATACGTGCACTCACGAATAAAGCAGTGTAGTATTCCTGACCCCTAACTGGTCCAGATCCCCTAGCATCGTTTCCAACATTCGCATGTCTAGCTCGCTCAGCAGCGATAGCAGCATCGACACTTTTCTTGATCATTCGACGAATAGCAGATTGAGTCAAAGGTGCAGACTTTGGAGGCATGATTCTGTCACGTCATAAAAAAAAGCACCCTGATACAGCATTTATAACATGCTATATCATAACATGGTATAATTACACATCAATCACGACAAACAGTCACACAACATCAAGTAGTGATCAAAAGATAATCATTCTTTTTTCATCCTCAAAAGAGTTATATATAGTTACATTGTTTCATGAAATGATACAAATCGTTACAACCAATAGCATCAGGTCTACTAACTGAGGACTCAGTTTAGTGATTACACAATAAAGATACCATAATTGAAACTAAAATACTAAGATGATTTCCCTCGTGATTCCTTCGTAGCACGCTCCTTATCCTTGACCAGAACCTCGATTGTCTCATTCGATCTTTCTTCAAACAAAAATCCTCTACGAATCATATCTTGATAAAACTTATGAGCTCGAACTCTAGTCCAATAGAGATCTCTCTCGACTTGTTCATTCTGCATACGAAGGAATGTGTTGCTAAACCTTGCTTCTTCAAGTTCCTTCTTCAAATTCTTACACTCAACCTTGTCTTTAGCATTACCAAGCTTTTCAACCAGCCTTTCCATTGCGGCCGTTCCTTGCTCCACACTAAAACGCACTTCATTACCTAAATCCAAAATCAACTTACCATAATACTCGTCCTTTGCTTTTCCTTTCTTCTCGACCAATGCATGCGCCATCTCATAACACTTTAGTCATCTTAAAATGAGAAGCCATCCAACCAAAAAGGGGTTATTGTCCCTCCTATGAGACCAGGCAATTGCCATCATTGTTCCTCTCGAAGAAAAGGAGCAGTAGGACGTTCATCTACTCATGGAGCTAGCAGGGAACAGTCTCATCCTCGGCCTCAATTCGGGTTTATAAACTCAGTCACATTCTAAATTCTAATCTCAGAAGAAGGCGGGGAGGTTAAGAGGATCTCTACTTCATATGGATTTGTCACACTCTAGCTCACATTCTCATCTTTCACTCCGATGCCGACTTCTTTATCATTTCTTCTTGGGGTTCTTCTTCTTCCTTGAAATTTCTTTTCTTCGGGTTCCTCTTCTTCATCCTCTAAGACAGCTCAGGAACAACATGACATATCATGTTTGATTAGGCTCAACAATGGGTACATATCTACATGTTCAGGAGGAATTTCATTTTCACATGATTGAAGATCAATAAACTAACTACACGGTTAGAGAAGAGAGATGTTTTAGAGAGAGAGTGTTAGATGAACATTTTAAAGAGAGAAAGAAAACATTAGAGAAAACTTGTATTATGTGTGTGAATTAATGAACAACCCAACCACCTCTCCAAGGCATGGAGAGGTGTTTATATACTTACAATGGCCGGCTATGGATGGGCTTATGGGCTTTGTCCATGGGCTTTTTCCTAAGCTAACTATGTAAGTTTCCAAATATTACTTAACGGGCTAACGATCATTATCTATGGAGTGATCGACACTTTCCTAGGAATTTTGTATTCCTAACAATCTCCCCCTAAGGGAGGTCACTCTAATTTACAAAAACTTAAGCTCTACATTCTATGAATGTCTTCAATCTTTAGTTTGTACTCTTGTTATCATGTTCTTTATCTCGTGAATCTTGATGTAGCAATCTTTAGGCTTTTAGGCTTTAGCTTGTATCTTGTTCTTGACTTGTATGTGATCTTTTGAGATTCTTAAGATTATCAACCAAGCATAATCTTTATTCGCCATCTTTGCCTTCTTGTGATCTTGTGACATCTGGACCAACATGCTCATACTATTCTTGATGTTTGGAAAGCGAGTGTAAACCATATTTCTTTTTTCTTTAACTTTAACACTTCGTCACTTGAGAAAAGACGTTGGTATTAGAGTGACAATTCGTCTTTGAAATTCTGTTTGACTTTAATACTTCGTCATTCAGGAAAGACGTACGGTATTAGCGTCAAGAAAACTTCTTTGAAATTCCTTTAATTATCTTCGTCACTTCAGAGTAGCGTGTCTTGAAACATGTACTTGAGCATTTCATGATTGTCTTAATATTTTTTCGGGCTCGAGTATGAGCTATCGGTATGAATTTGTGGAGTCAGCTGAAACCACGTACCTACATGCCAATATTTATGTTAAATTGTAGTAAAACAGTTAGCAATAAAGCAGGGGGACGAATATGGCTTTGTCATTCGCCATTGATGGGATTTCCAGCTGAAGTATCAAATCTTTCTAACACATATGTATTAGATTCTTCAAACTCAGCATGTTCTCATTACCGGAACGTCTCAAAGCAGACAACACGACAAGAGTAAACCAGCGAGTTACTATCTCATCGATTGAAGTAAAATTTGATTGAAAAATCAATCGACGTGTTTTCTAAAACAAAAATTCAAAAAATAAAAAAAATAACAAAAAAAAAAAAATTTGCTAAAGTAGTTTTGTGACACATTGAGAGTGTTAATCATTTCAAAAGTTCATCATCAATCGTCAATTCATTTACCGAAACAAGTTTGACTCATTTAAGAATCATACCATCGTTTCTTTCTAGTTGTTACAAGTTTGATTCATTTGAATCGCACAAGTCACCTACCAAGAGCTTGTTTGATGTTGGCTCAAGCAGGATTTCCATCTTCACTGTGATTACTTGAGTATCACTTTGATGTTTTAGCACAATCACAAGGATAATGCGTAGGACTCTTTATATATTTCTCGTTATTCACATTGTGTGAAATAGCAAGCATAATTTTGACAAGTGTCCTAATGAGATTTATAATGTTATACATGTGTGAGATAGCAAGTATAATTTTAACAAGTGTCCTAATGAGATTTATAGATGATCTCTTTTGGCTCTAGACTCAATAGTGCACTTTAGTTTTAGTGATCAAAGGCTGGAGCAGACTGCCACCTTTTTAATACCAACTAACTCGGAGTGAGAAAGTTGATAGAAATGCATGTAATCTCTGTGAGAAATGAAACAAAAATCTTTTGAGAGATTCTAAGTGGCTAGGGAGGGTTGTGCATTGCATCACTGGGTCCATGATGTCAGTCTTCAATGTCAGCAATCATCTTTGTGATTCTTGACAGCAGATGTATTGACCCAGTTTCTACCTAAGTGTAAGGAGGGATTCTTTCTTTTCACGCTTACCGAGACTTCATAACTAGTACCTTGTTGGGTTTGTTCCAGTACTTGCTCCATCTTGTAGGGCAATTTTCTTTATTCTTACTTTTACTCTTTTTTTCATACCTAAGGACTACTACACTATCTAGTGGAATATCGCTGGGTAGATCCCTCCGGTTCTGGCTGGATCATTCGAATACCTAAACTTAACCACCTTATAACTCCAATACAATAAATTAAATGATCGGTCTTTGGTATTTCCACATTTCTGCCAACACGTATCCATTGCACCCCCTTTATATGGGCATCGATAATCAAAAGAGTTTTGCACATTATATGGATGGCGTATACTTGGATCTTGAAAAATTCACATCTTTTAGCCCATATTTTTAATCACATTTCCTTCGCTTATCAAAAATATTAAACCTCTTGATATTTTGGATATCAATTGATTCGTAATATAACTGCTTTCGAGGAAAAAATGACCAATTCTTAACAAGCTGCATTAGAAACATTTTTAATGCTCCCCCTTAAATTATAAGGGTATTATATGTTGTTTGAGTATGATAATTTGAAATTTTTTGAATTTACTAAGAAATTCTTGAAAATTCATACAAAACACTATATATGCATATCCTTTAAGTCTATATACACGCATTTTATATATTAAACAATGACTTATGTATGAGATGGACTGAAATTATTCAAACGAGATGACAAAGTCATTATGTCCATGTCATCAATCTGTAGTCCGTCTTGATAATCTCCATTTGGAAGTTGTCTTAGCTTCCCCCCGAACCGGCAATCCTTTCTTGAGTAGATTCAAAGCAGATGTGCAAGCCGCATCAAGCCGCATCAAGCAGTCTTGATGTATAAAGCCCAAATATCTGAAGTACACAACTCATTCAAAACCGTAACACCAAAGTCAATTAAGTCCCAGATGTTCGTATTTCCCCTTATCGGTGTGATGATAAAATTGAAAACAACCAAGTCAACTATGTCCCGGATGTCACGTTTTTCCTCCTCTAAGTAGTCGAAATGAAAACACCTAAGTCAACTAAGTCTCAAATGTACTAATTTCTTTTTGCAGAATACTGACTAACTTAAGGAATCATCATACTTATCAAACCTATGAGTACCTCTTTTGTCAACTAATTCTACTCTGTTTAAAAAATAAGCTTAGTGATTAACCGTTTGAGGAAACATTTCTTGAATCAGTAACCAATCTTCTCACGTTTAGAATAAATCTTCTTACAACACTTCCCCCTGGTATCTCAAATGATGCATACTAAAAATAACAAGATATCTCTTTTTCCATGTGGATGAAATAGTGCACCTGAAAGTAACAATTTAAAACACTGATTTTCTCTGCGGTTATGACATTTGTATTCCCGGAATGACCTAAAATGAGAATAGGGTATGAATTCTATCACGTGTACTCATTATCTTTCTTGTATATCTATTCCTTCCCCCTTACTGGTTTCGATACCTCGAAATCAGCAAAACATAGTACGCAAATATACTAGAGATCGTGTTCGAAGAATTGAAAAGGTTAAATCTATTCCGTAAGAATCAACTAAGTCTTAAATTGCAAATAAGTCCCTAAAGTTTGAAATAAATGACATCTAAAGCTCTTATAGTTAATATAAATTAACTCCCCTTGAAATTATGATCCGTCATTATCAAAAACTTTATCTGTTTATTCCGTGACTTATTTTGAAAGACCGTTTTAAAAGATTATTTGATGAAAATTTCTCCCCCTCAAATAATGACCCGTTGAGTTGTTGTCATTGTTTGAGTGGTCGAATTGTCTTTGAAAATCTTTTTGTGATTATTGAAAACACTGATTCATTATGAAGACAACTTTTTACCAATAAAAATAAGATTTTTCTTATTTTGACACATAAGCGCACTGACACGTACACTTATTGTATATAGGAAGCACGGGTTGTGTTGCAAAGTAAACACAAGCCTTTGCATGGTCATAAAGTAGACCATGCCCGAGAATAAATTCCCATTATGAGGTCAAGTTTTCTTTTTCAAATACTTGCCTTTAAGATGATGACCGTGATGCTATCTGAAATAATAGCAAGCCATTTTTGGCATGTTTTGAAAACTTTTGAAACTTCTGCTCGAACTTCATTTACAGTCTCGTATCATTATTAAATGACATTTCTAAGACCGTAAATGTTATTGATTTTCAAAAGACATGCCATTATAACCTCTTTTTATATTTTTCTCATTTTTTTTAATTTTTTCTTTGGTTTTAATGATTTTATATTTTTGTATTTTGTTTTTATAAAGGTTTTCTAAAAATGAAGAATCTTTTTGGTTTTTCTGGTGTGTAATATATATGTACATATTATATACATGATATTTGAATAGGTACCACCACTATTCTTCAGCTTCATCTGCTAATTGTTTCAGGGTTTTCGGCGTAAAACTTCGCATTCCCAGCTTGTTGATGAGAAATTCAATTCTTTCTCTGCCAAGGGCTTTAGTGAAGATGTCCGCCAGCTGATATTCTGCACTGACAAAGTAAAGCTCTACTACTCCATTCTCAACTTGCTCTTTTATGAAGTGGAATCTGATGTCAATATGTTTTGATCGAGAATGTTGAACATTGTTGCAGCATAAGGCAATAGCGCTTTTGTTATCACAGTACATTAGAATTTTATTGAATCCAAGGCCATAGTCGGTAAGCTGTGATCTCATCCAAAGGACTTGAGCACAACAGCCTGACAAGGCTATATATTCAGCTTCCGTACTGGATATCGCAGCGCTTTTCTGCCTTTTTGATGACCAGCTAACAAGTCTGTCTCCCAATAATTGCATACTTCCAGATGTACTTCGTCTAGTATCTTGGCAACCCGCGTGATCAGCATCTGCATAAGCTGTTAGAGCAATAGAAGAATCCTTTGGATACCAGAGTCCCCTATTAACGGTTCCTCGTAGGTATTTAAAGATTCTTTTTACAGCATGTAAGTGCTTTTCGGTAGGCTTTGCCTGATACCGGGCACACATGCATACAACAAATGTTAGGTCTGGTCTACTAGCTGTAAGATACATAAGGGTGCCAACCATTCCATGATAGTGTGTAGGGTCAACGGCTTTCCTTTGTGGATCTTCATCCAGTTTGGATTTCTCCACCATGAGAGTATTCACGGGGTCGCTAGATTCCATACCATATTTTTTCAATGATTCTAGAGCATATTTAGACTGGTTTAAAAAGATGCCTCTGGGACTTTGTGAAATCTGTAGTCCTAGAAAAAAAATGATATTTTGCCCATCATCGACATCTTAAATTTGAACACATTATTTTTGAAAATTGGTCACATAGTTCAGGTGTAGTAGACGCAAAGATTATATCATCAACATAGATTTGTACCAGGAGAATATCTTTGCCTTGTCTTCTGATGAATAATGTGGGATCCACGGTTTCTTTAGAGAATTCCTAAGAGAGTACACTGGTACAAAAAGTGGTATTTGTTACTCCAAAAATGTGTGACAATATGCATATAGTCACACACGTTTTTTTTGGTGTTTGTCACCAAAGATCGCGCCACCGTAGGTGTCCTACGGTGACATTGTTGAGTTCGTGGCCTTTTTCATTGAAAAAGAGTGACCAAAACCCGAATATGTGTGACAAATTAGGCACAAGTTTTGTTGGATTAATTAGTATTAGTGACCGTAAACACTTTATAGTCACACGAATGATTTTTGAGAGTGACTATTGTTCGTCCTTTGGCCACAAAAATATATTATATATGTGACATTTAAGATTGTTTATTCAAGTATATGTGTATTTTGTGTGATTATTTCCCGTCCTGTGGCCACATGAATATTGTAAGATCAACATAGACCCATTATTTGTCATAGATCCAATAAATCAATCTCAACCATTTATTGTTTCATCAAAAATAAAAAGGCTCACTTTTCACCTCTTTTTTAAAATATCTTACAAACGGTAAATCATCACACGACAAAAAATACACCATCGCGACGAGTATTTTTT